>RPOG01004653.1:0-41702 GCA_008086565.1 Thalassoma bifasciatum
AATAAAAACATACAAATATCTATACAACATCAAATTAATATTGGAGCTGAGCAGAAAGCCACCTACCATGAACACTCCAAATTCAATTGTGCTGCATGGTGTGCTCAGCTAAAACTTATGCATCCAATGGGGGCGCTGTTGACCAGCCATAGAAAACATAAAATAACTTGCAAGTGGGTAAATCTATAACTGTTACATGCGCGTGCTGTAGAGTTTAATAAAACCCATCACTGTGCACTTTTTAGCTCTTGCTGTGTATTTTTTCTCGCTCACATCTCCCTGTATGCTCTCGGTTGTTGAATTTGTGCGGGCGAGGACTAAAAAAGTGCGTGAGGCAGTTTACTCTGTGCGTGTGGTACAAGATAATTTGCTCGTACGTGTGTTTTAACGCCCGCTCGACTTTTGACACAAATATGACGCCATACATCACGTCATCAAGCTGGGTCAGGCAACATGACCTCATCTACATTGCAGGCAATATTGTTCCTTGCCAGGCACCATGGGAAGAATGCCAGACCTTGGTGATAAGGGTGACAGACAGACATTGAGGAATTGATGGTTGATGTTAAACCACTCTCTGATCTGGTTCATTTAATGGAAATAAACATTGTCCCAAATGATAATATGAATAGGATGATGCGCAGGCCCAGGATTCTGTTGGTGGTGATCCAGGAGGATGTCTCATAGCTCTGCCAGGCAGGTGAGGAGATGTTGGGTGTTTTATGCGCCGAGGACAGCATGCCAGTGGACAAGCCCCTCTGAACTCAAGGCAGCACAAAGGGTGATGTTTGCCAGGAACCTCAACAATAGCTTTCTGACCCATGATGTTACTGCCTCTTCATCTCCGTTTCATGAGGTTGAACCCAGCGTCATCTAGGTAGATATACTCATGAGGTCCGGCCATCAAGTCTTATCAGAATATCCTCTGTGAAAATGTGAAAGTGTTCAGAACAGTCAATACAGTAGCACAGTATTGTGCAGTGGTACTGTAGGACACTGAGCAACACAGTATGTGCACCCACTGTACTGTGAACATGATTGTTAACTTACTTGCACATACTCCAAACACAGGTCTTTGATTCAATCAGAGCTGCGCTAAGGGTTCCCTATAGGCCTGCTTCATGTGCACCCTTTGGCACAGGAGAACTCTGTCTATTGTGGCCAAGCTGACATTGTCAGTGTTCTCAAGGGTGACATTGTCAGCAATGACTCTGTCCCTAATTTCTTGGGGTCTAATGGTGTTGTTCCCCTGTACCACATCCGCAATGAGGGTTTCTTGTGCTGATGTAAATATGGCAACCCTCCCACCTCCATGTGACATTCTTCCAGCTCTAGAGAAACAAACATGAATTAAAATTAAAGCCGCAAGCGGCGATACACGGGCCCTCGCTCACGTGCGCTCCTCCGAGCTTTCGCTCGGAGAACCGCACGTGAGCAACTCCCCGCTCCTCGCCGCTTGCGGCTTTAATTTTAAAAAGCGTCGACCTGTGTGCATGTCTGAACATGCTGCAATCGTTCTGTCAGTCGGTGTACCCTCGCTCCCGGCAAGAAACGACGTACACCGAGATGAAAATTTATGTAAATGAAGACACAGCTTAAAATTGTAAAATAACGAAAATATCACTTCTAAAAACACGCTGTGGAATGACCTTGATCCATGTGAAATAAAGAAAAATGGCTCCTTAAAGGTTGCAGACCCCTGCTCATGTGTTTCAGGGCTCAGCTGAAATAGAATAATGACAACATGCAGAGAGCTGCATGGCCACAGCACATTCCTCTGTCTGCTCTCATGTTTCTTCAAGAAGCCTCCCTATGCACTGAAAATAGGTCACACAGCAAAAATGGTCATTTTGCTCCATCTGGTGGCCAAACTCACACAGGCTACCCAAAGATTCAGTTTGGCCACTAGATGGAGCTAAAACCCTTTTTTGTTAGAGCAAAATGATCATTTTCACAGGTTGCAGAGTTCGATTGGCCAGAAAATTAGAAAAAAGAAATGATTAAAAATCCATAAGACAAAGAGTTTAATCCTCTCAGTATGAGGTTGTGTCCAGGGATGGATTTTGACAGTTTGAATGAAATCTGAAGAAGATTTGGCTAAAAATCAGGGGCTTATTGAGAGTCTGTGGTTCATGAAACCACTTCAGACTTTGACACTTTACAAGAGAAATATCATTCAAAACAGAAGCTTGACCTAATTAACTGAGCTTGTTGAAGATGTTTTAGAAATTTCAAATATAATATCAACATCAAATGGCTGCATGCTCACAGCACAGCCTCCTGCTGCTCTAAAAATGAGTGTCACAATGTCAGAACTGAAAGAAATCACACAGCAAAAATGGTCATTTGACTCCATCTAGTGGCCAAACTCACACAGACCACCTAAAAGTAAAGTCTGGCCACTAGATGGAGCCAAATGACCATTAATGCTGGAGCTAAATGATTATTTTTGCAGGGTGCAGAGTTNAGATTATAACAATCTTTTAATAACTTTTAATCGTCACTGTGTGTAGTATACACATGAGAAATTTGAAGCTGATCCGACAAAAACCCTAGGACAAGTTCGTTCAAATACGTACCCTAAAAATCGTCAAATTCCGACTTTTGGGACAAATTTCCGAACTTGCTGTGCGAAATTCAGAGTTTGCCCAAGAGAATTTTTTGAAGGTCGAGGCATGATTGAGGTAGCCAAAAAATTTCAGACTTGTAAGTCAAAGTAGGCGGCGGGGCTACCGTTTTAAGCTAATGCTAAATGCTAGCAAGATTGTAGCATTTTTTGAGTGGCAAAATAATAAATTTTTCGCAGTGGTCAGGGGGGGTAGGACATAGTGTGGCGCTCTTTTTTTCAAGGGAAAGGGGCGAAAATTGGGGTTAAAGCGGCGGAAAAAATTTATAATCCTTAAGGTTCCAAGAGGGCCTTCGCCCGCCTGCGGTCGCTCGGGCCCTAATTACAGTACTGACTTGTCCTGGATAACTATCTGTACTCTACTGTAGAAAGAACGTGCACTCAGTGGGAGCATCAAAACACGTTTTGCAATAAAGCAACTGAGATGAAGCCAATGGTACTCCACAAGTCTATCAAGATCCACTGTAGTGACCAACACAACAATACAGTACAACACCTGTTGTGTTCTCTGAATTCCCTGGATAATGGTGACTGAGAACCTCCTCAAGTATGGACGGACTCTTAGTCCTGCTTCAGCAATTGTCAGTCCATGGACACTGACATGGTCAATGACTGTTGCTTGCATCTTGTCTGTAATGATGGTGCAAGCTTCTCTTGCTTTCTCTCCTGGACCTGGGCCTGCTGCTCTTCCTCCTGGGCCTACTCCTCTCCCCACTCTCCCTCCTCTGACTCAAACTCCTCTTCCTCTGACTCTGCCTCCATCCATTGCGTTTGGAACCTTCAGAAAATTGCACTCTGAACTGATTTCTATAGGTGAGGTCACATCATTTGCAACAGGTGTGTTCAATTTTAAGTTGTTTTGTTTAATGAATGAATGCAGGTGTGTTCATTGTGTTCAAATTTTGCTGACTGCAGCAAGCATTTTGGATCACATGTGCTTTAATTAGAATTAGAATTAGAGCACAGTTTTTCCGCAACTTGTGTTTATAGCCAGAAAAAATGTTTTAATTTTATTAGAAAAGGAGGATTGCGTTTTGTGAATTGTGTCTTCATGTGAAATTAGGCAAATGGGGTTGAGTTTCATAAAGCATGTGTAGAAAACTGGTCATTCGGTTTAGATAATTGGCTTTTGTGTTTTAGCAAATTGGGAAAAAGTGTATCTTATAGCTTGTTGATTTGAGCTTGAACTCCCTTCAGATCAACATTCAAACTGGACTTTATTAGCACTTTGGCAGATCTGGACTTTATCACTGATAAATCTGAGTTCATCCCTCATCATAGTGTTTCATTTTCTGCTGTACCTACTGAGTCAGATTGTATGGCATTCAAAGAGAGCCACAGTGACATGCACTTCTTTGGGTGTATCTATGAAAGCTGAAGACATCTCCTCTGACTGATCAGTCTTTTCTCAATGTGATGCCTGTCACCACAGCAACCCCTCAGATGACATCAGCCATAACATGGAGCACTCTATAAGGAGGCTAGAGGGTGTGTGATTATCCATGTGTGTGACCATCAGTGTGACCATGAATACATGTCTACAATTAGAAGGAAGAGCAAGCACACAGCTGTGAGTCTTTAGCAGACAAACTCTGGTACAAAGTGACTTTGCTGATTTTTGAGACATTTGGAACGAAATGAGTCAAACATTTCCTCAATTTTGAGGTCCCAGAATTAATTCACAAAATTACGAAGACTAAAAGCTCTCATCTAGCTCCTTCTTCTTCTTTTTCTTCTTCTTCTTCTGCCGCTGCTGCTGCTGCTACAATAAAAGAGGGTGTATTCTGCCGTTCTATACTATATTGATATAAAGATATAAAGTAACGATACAATATGTTCATCCTGAGCGCAAGTAGACTTTGAAATCTCTACACACTCTCATATGTTGTAGAAATCCCTGAATCTGTCAGTAAACTGATCAAAACACTGGGTTCTAAAAATAGAACCACATCTTCATCAGATCTTCACCAGCGTTTCCTCTGATCTTCACTAGATCTACATTGGGGCTTCATCAGATCTTCACCAGGGGGGCAATGAGGAACATGAAAACCATACGTGGAATGACATACATAATGAAGTGACACACAGAAGGAAACACTGGGGCTGTTTTCGACACTGCCTATTACCATCTTCATGGGTATGTAGTATGTAGTAACTTGCTTTTGAAACCTCTTTTTTGGTCATGGAATTGTGTCTGGACAGAGTTTATAAAATACCTCATAATGTCCAGGTTTTGCTTAGCTTGTTCCACTGACCAAAAACATTCATAATAAAGCACTGCAATGGATCACTAAATATTCCAATATCTAAGAGATCAAAACTGAAAACATACTGCGGCTGCCTGTGCTGTGCTCTGTAAGAAAATGCAGAAGCAAAAACTCTTTTTTTAAATTAATAAATAAATAAATAAATTAATTAATTAATTAAAAAAAAAAAAAGGTCATGACTGGCATGAAGCACCGTGTACTGCCTGCAAAACCGGCACCATTTGTCAGCCAAAAATAAAGGTTCCGTCTAAAGCTCTATTAATTTGAATGCCACAAAATCTTATTAAACTTTTCAACTTTTGAGGCAGTATTTATATTTTTTTTCCCTGAGAGAAATATACAGAATTCGAGCAATGGGCTGCCTCTCTTTTTCTTTTTTTAGCATGTTGTGTGGACTTATTTCTTTTTACCTGATAGAACATTTTCAGAACAATCAATAAATGATATTTTTTAATAAATGTATGGTTAATTAAAGCTACTTTGTTGTCTTTGAGTATCTTTGGCATGTTTGCAGTATCAACAAGAGGCTGAATAGGGTGTCTTCTTTTGGAGTTTTCACAATATGGTCATTTTTGAATGAAGTATATGGTCTGGCTGCACGGATGTCTCTGATTTGTAGAATACCTCACTGATTTTCAGTTTTGGAGAGTGAAACTACAGCTGAGGGATTTTTCTTTTTATATTTAAATTTTATTTATATTTACTATTTTTCAATGCTCAACTGTATCATAAATGTACAAACCATGTGCACATCTTGCCAATTCAGTTATAAATATACAAAGAGCTTGACTTATAAAGCATTTTAAATGGTGACGCCACAGGAACAACACAACAACAAATAAATTATATTAAAGGTGAAAAAAACGACTAACTGTAAAATGAAGAAATATACAATAAATAAGAAAAACAGTTAAACAAGGGAAGAGAAATGTGATTATACTTCAGTGAAGATGTTGTTTAAAGTAACTTTATCTCTATTTCCTCTTTTTATTCTTTATTCAATTTTATTTGTGTGTGTGTTTGTGTGTTTGTTTGTTTTTGGTCCTTGCATTATAATTTCCAGTGGTTTTGGAAACATTTATTTAGAAAACAAATTCAGGGAGAGATTTCAAGGTCCTGCTTGTATGAAATTTGGTAAGGCATGAAGTTGTATTGCAAGAGAGTTATTACAGATGATTTTCAATCTTACACCCAAAGTTAGATTGGTTATCAAAAATAAATTTGGTTGGTTGTAGCTTTGTTGTGTTGTAGTGTCGTCATGTTGTTGTGTCGTGGTGTCATGTTGTTGTTGTGTCGCTGTAGTGTTGTGTTGTTGTGTGAATTGGCAGTGTGGACTGAATGATGTGGTTGTCCTTGTCTGTGATTGTCTTTGGCTGAGTTGTCCCCTGGCCCACACTATGGGGGGTGAGGACTAGGGTTCCAGGGAGGGTTGGTGGGGTAAGGTATGGAGGGGAGGGGGGTCCCAGCGGGTTAAGATCGGGGGGCGTTGGGTTCTGGGGAGGGGGGGGGCTCCAAGGTCTCTGGGGCCTGGCTGCGAACGCTGGGGGCGGGCTCCGGCCCAGGGTGGGTGGCTGCCCGGGCTGGTCCTGTCCTCTCGTGGGCTGGGCCTGTCCCCCCCTGGGGGCTGGCCACTGGGCTCAAGGGGCCCCGAATCCTGCTCCCGACACGCAATCGGGGGCCCGGCGTCTAGCGGGGCTGGTGGGCCCCTGCCCCTGGCCGCCGGGGACCCCTACCCCGCAAGGTCTGGGGACTGCCTCCCGCCTGCCCCTGTCTCCTCTCACTGCCTCCTCCTTGGCTGGTACGTAGCTGTCTCCGGGATGGTCTGGCTGGGCTCTGCGCTCTGTCATAGCTGCCGGTTGCCCGGCGCTGGGGGCCCTCTAGGTGTGTATCCGGTCCTTGGAGGCAGCAGGACTACACCTGCATGTTCACTCCCTGGCATGATCACTCAAGACCAAACATAACTCAACTCTTATAATCTGCATTCACTCCCATGCAGCTGCTTGTGTAGGTAAGTATGTGTGTATACATATGTTCCCGTGCATATAGATTTATAATTGTTATTGCTGTGCTCATTGATTCTCATGATCTCTCCAGTTCATCTCTCCACAGGTGCTCCTAGAGATTGTTGTGTCAAAGACCTCGGGATACTGTGTGTCCTTCTATTCTTTTTTGTCTGCTGTCTCTCTTTCTCTCCCCTTGTTTTTTTTTCTTGCAGGTTCAGCTGCTGGTTTTGGATCCCCTGTCTGCGTTCACTCGTCCAGTTGTTGTGGTTGTTCTCCTCTGTTGTTTTATTGTCTATCTCTCCCTCTCTGTCTGCTCTTTCCCTCTGTCACTATCCCTCATCTGTTTTCACCCTAGTCCGCTCAGGCAGTAACCTTTAACCTTGGCAATGTACAGAAAAAATAAATTACAAAACACTAATAAAAATATCATTTAAATCTCAAGGGGAGCGTTTTACACAAACGGCTCCTCTTGGCAAAGTAAAATGTGTTCTGCAAAATACGGCAGCCGGACCACAATTCTGTTGTCGTGATGCTGAACAGGACAAGGTAAAAAATAAATAAATAAATAAATAAATTTGGTTGACTGCTTTTTTTATGTATCGTCAGGTGGATAAACTGCTTCTCCACTACCCACCTTGGCTATGGTTTGGGAAAAAAAAGGTAATAAGTGGTTTTTTTTTTTTTTTGGCTTCAATGGATTTCAAAGATGTAAACACCTCTTTTACAACAAGAAGGGAGATGATTTACCTCGGTATCAAGACTAACAATTGATTTAACAGTAATTTGAAAGTTGCAATTAGAAAGAAGATGTCTTTAAAACAGGACAATCCACCAGGTTGTTTAGTTTTGACATTGCTCTTCATTGGAGGGCTGTTCTAAAAACACCTGACCACAAGATGGCGTCCTAAGGTCTCTTTACATTTACATTCACTCTCAGAATTGAGGAAAATTGATTTTCCCTTTGTGAGTCTTCAGAGACTATTTTTATTCATTACGCCAGCCACACGAGGGGGCTTGTTTAGGGTTCAGGTGGTCAACTAAATCACAGTGCTCAGGGACTGATGGTGAGAAAAAATTAAATATTGGTAAATCAATGGACTGATGTTGGTGAGCAGGGTGCTACGCAACTGCTCTGAAGTGTAGCTGGGGAAACAGATGTCTGAAAAGAGAGACATATTATTATATTACATTTCAATAGAATTGATGTGGATTGTTTGTTTTTTTTTACTTTTAATACAAAAAAAAATCAAGTATCATACAAACAAGCAGAAAATGAACATTCATTATAAAGCTCCTGAAGCCTTTTTGGACTGCTGGCAAGCAAAGCAAATATTTCTCTCAGCTCCTTTTTAACGTCTGCAGCTGCTTCTGGCTGCTGTAGGAGATTCATTGATACATGACTTATATACGTAAAAGGAGAAAAATCAGCAAGGATAAATGTCCTGTTTCTGTGCCCATAGACTTCTTCATTTGGCGTTATCCAGTGTAGTAGTTTAAACTCACCGTATCCTGGATCCCAAAGTCCATGTGTTGGGAAGCATTTCTATAAGCAGGGCCTCTAATGCAAGATAGCAGGCAACAGAGGTATGTCTGCTTGGTACTCATTTGTACTGTTGCAGTCTTGCTCTGTGCTACTTCCCATAACATTTACCAGCATTTAACATTGATTCAGGCCTAATCCAACTCTAACTATAAACTTTCGCAAAAAGGAAAGTTAGTCTACCCCTAAAAAAAGAGAGGGTTTCATCACCACACCTCAGCCTGGAAATGATTCCAGAGAGGAGCCTGATGATGACTAAAGGCTCCTCCTCCCATACTACTTTAAGAGTAAGAGTAAGCATATCGAGTAGGCCTGCATGCTCGGAGCACAGGGATCTAGACAGATAATATGGCGCAATGAGCTCTTTCAGATAAGACCGCCCAATGCCATTAAAAGCTTTGTAAGTCAGAAGTAGAGAATTTCAGTTTTCCTGATTCTGTACTTGCAACTCAACAAAACTACACCTACATCAGCAGAGGAAAGCCTCACCTGTGATAAGCCCAGAGACACAACCAGAAAACAAAAATTCTAATGGAAATGTGGTGTGTTCAGGCAGGAGATGACAAGAAGAAGAGATACAGAAGTGGCCCTCATCTTTAAAGAATTAGACTGTCAGGACTGAACAGCTGCTCTGATATGGAGGCGAGTTATTTGAGTGGAGAAACACACGACAACATGATCATGTAATCTGTGGTATCTGTATGACAGCAGCAGGCCTCTTTCATGACTGATGCTCTACACTGACATGATGCAACATTTTCAGGGAGAGCTGTCATGACCACATACCTTAATTTACTGTGAATCTCCACCCCTTCCCCCTACCACTGCAAACACACACACACAAACACACACACACACACACATTTACACACATATGTATGTATGTATGCCAGCTGTGCGTAGCTGTCAGCATCCTTTAGTATCAAAATCAGTTGTACACAGGGGTTGAACCCGACAGTGCTGTAAATACTCTATGACATAAATGTCAACAAATGCCAGCCTGATAAACTAATATCTAAATTCTGTTATAAAACATCCATGAGTGACATCAAGGTTAGCCACAAAGGGAATACATTACAGAGAGAGCTTCATGTATTAAATAAATTGGACACAAAAGTAGCATACATGTTAACACAAGACTTTAATTTTGGTTATCCAATTTGTGCAGGACTGTGGATGGAGTCCACAAACCGGTCTCTATCCCAGTATTGCAAACCAGTTCACTGGAGCTTTGGTTGGTCTACCTGCAAACCCGCCAAGAGTTTTCAATGCCCCCCCAAAAAATTAAGCACCACCTTTACCTAGAATGAGGCGAGCATTCACATTATTGGGCTTGCAATTTAAAACATGATGGTTTAAGCAGGTAGATTTCATAACCTGAGAGATCAAAGCATGTGGCCAGATAATTCAAATGTCCGCTCATTTGGTTAGATTTACACAAATCTCACCAGAGGAATTGTTCTCCAACTTCTGCTGAGCTGTAACCCACAAAGATTCAAACAGTGAACACTGAGTCCAATCAAAACTCACCAAATTCACCAATTGGCCACAAGTTTGCAAAGCTTTGCAATCTTAGGAGCTGGGGAGAGAAAATGGTTAAAGCATCTGGAACATCAGCTGTGGGAAAACTGAGTGTAGTCTCTGTTTATCACTCATCTGTTTCGGAAAAGGAGTTTTGAAGACTTAGTCGTTGAGGGCCATGTTGGAAATTAGGCAGCCTTTAAGCCCCCTCACGAACGGCTACAGCACTACTCAGAGCTGCAGCTTAGTTGACATCTTTAAATTGTCATTCTATAAAATGGATTCATCCCTTCAAGACGCATTTTGCAATATGTGGGTCTCCACTGAAAGATGAATCAATCTGGCCCTCTGGAGGTCGCATCATTTATCACTGACTAGCTGAAGTAGCACAGAGGGCTCCACTGAAACAAGCTGCACCAATCTAACACGGCCAAAAACGCATCAAGGAATGACACCAATTTCTTTACCATTTTCACAGAAATACAGAAACGTTTATCCTTTCTGATTTTTCTCCTTTTACATATTTAAGTCATGTATCAATGAATCTCCTACAGCAGCCAGTAGCAGCTGCAGACGTTAAAAAGGAGCTGAGAGAAATATTTGCTTTGCTTGCCAGCAGTCCAAAAAGGCTTCAGTGTTTTTTTCAGATTAAAAACTCCTCCCAGGAAATTTCCTTTAAAACAAACAAACTAAAAAAAATGTACACAATGAATAGCAAGGCACAATTACAAAAGGAAATTTGCATTTTACTGTGAAGGCCCAATCGTCATCGTCATCACAATCTTTGTCCATCTAATGATTTTGAAGGATCAGAATGTGTATGTTGTATGTATGCATAAAGAACTGACGGTGACTGTAGAAATATTATGCTGTCATTTTCCAGTAACCCTGAACTCTTGAGGCTTGAAGGCAAGCGCCCTCCATTTGGCCTCAGGTGAAATGGGTCATACTGGACTGAACCTGTCAGGATGCATTTAGGAGCCAAGTTCAGTAACAAGCTGAGCACCATAGCTGATATCAGAGTCAAACACAAAACAAATACCTATGGGCCTCATTTTCAGTGGCACATCGTTTTCAGACCTACATCTACATGGACACCATACTTTTGTAGTCAGTCCTCTGGGTAGAAAACTGCCCTTTACCTTCACATTTGCCAGAGGCCTCAATTTAAACACATTCAGCTCCACCAGTGATGTTGAAGAAATATAACAATTTCTGGCCATGATATAATAAAATAGTTGCTGATTCGGGTTATGGAATATTTTTTTGAACCAGTGACCTTTTTGCTGTGAGGACATGCATTGCTAACTGTTTTGCTCTAGGACAACCCCATCTCTCTCTGCTCACAGCAGTTTTGCTCCGATGGATAGACACACGTGTAAGCGCACACACACACACACAGACAAGTTGGCTCTGTGCAGGAGATGGTAGGAAACATAAAGCCACAACCACCACAAAAAACGCAGAAATTATTCTCTGCTTTATTAAGCATGACAAGGCCACCTAAATGAAGATAACATTGAAAACAGTGTTTCCCCTGGCCCCAGCAGCCGCAGCCGCTGCCTGTAAACAGAGAGAAAAGGCTGAAACATATGCAGTGACAATAGACCAGAAACCTTTATGATACATTTCTCACTTGGCATTACAGGACCATTTCTGCCTTCTGGTCGCACTCTCCTCTGTATTCTGCACAGCAGAGTTTCGTCCCATGTGACCTAAAGCACTTTGACCTGCCAGATCTGACAAGCAGCCAGAATGCGTGATTTAGCCATAAAAACTTTGTGTTGCAGGCCACTATGCACATCCAGCTATTAGTGATGAAAACATGCTTTTTGTACTAATCGTGAAAAAATGAAATAGATTAGCGGTATCCATGAGGCAGGTTAATGCCCCAAAAGGGTTTTACACAAAATGGTACTAGACCCAACATAAGGAGTGCCAATGGCAAGATTACCTCTGTTAGGTATTTTAAAGATGGCAGATGTTGTGCTCATGTGTTACTGTTTAAGATGAAATATTCAAAGAGGACAGATTTTTAGGCAGTTAATCAATCCTTTGGAAAAGTATGATGATGTCAAGATATACAGCAAATTTAAATTTAGGATACAAGACTTCTCCTGTTTAACGCATTTTATGTGGAGTATTCACGCAAAATACTGTTGGATGGGTTTTTTCCAGGAAGTTCCAAAGACATATGATGTTCAGCACCTGCCTTGCTGTAATGATGCAACTCATTAATTGGGGAATTTGTGACTGTGGCGTATGTAGCTAAGACTGCAGCCAATTAAGCCGTTCAATAACAGTATGCAATGACTAATGGTTCCTGTTTGTAAAATAACTGGACGTGTATACAGGCTCAGGTATATTGTTATTGTGGTTACTCATCATGTTCTCCCACGGACGTGTGATACTTCCCACCCTAATAGGAAGCTGAATTTTTTTCCACACTTATGACTAACTTTCTAATATAATAAAGATATTGAACACCAGCTACTCAAAGGACTTACAATAGATCGCATGTAGTTTAAATGACTTGTGCTGTACTTCAGATGAGTTTGTATGAAGTCAAGTTGCCCAAATCTGGAAATCTGTAAACTCATAGTGGTTTCAGGATATCTGCACTGAACTTGATTGGAGCACCAGATTACTTTGTCACTAAGCCATACTAGTTATTTGGACTCTGGAGCAAAGGGAATGTTAGTAAGTGATGCTGCATGATTAGGTGCCCTTCAGAAGCATTCAAAAGTAAAAATGGGAGATGACAGACAGTGCATTTCTTCAGTGCTGAGTTCTGTCATTTTCTTTTTCAGGAAACTGTCATTCTGTTTCCATCATGATGTGCGTCTGTTGCACTATTTTCTGCTCAGGTCAATGTGACTGTGCCAATGACTAAGCATTTACATTTGACGCCTGGATCCACTTCACAACCCTTGAGGGCAGCTCTGCCCTAACAAATCCAGGAAAAATGCTGTCTCGAGTGTGAACAACCATCTGCACTAACAGAAGAAAGCACAAGCTTCTACAAGAGATCACTTCCTCCAAAATACTGGCAGCCCATCTGATCAAGATCCATTCTGCCAAGTCTTTTACTCTTTGACTCCACAGATCCTCAGCATCCAAGTGTGACTCCAGTTCTGTGACCTTTAACTCTCGGAGAGGAACAACAGTAGTCATGGCTGTCTTTGCATCGCTGAGAGCAGAGCAGTTTTCAGCCCCTTTGTTTGTCCAACTGTCACAGTCAACAGGAGGTAAACATTAGAGCTGACAGCCACGGATCTTCATATGTGGTTTCTCTTTCAATGCCAGTATCCCTACAACAACTCACTCCTGCAGATTAATCCTCCACAAATGAAGGGGATATCTCCATCAAATAACTGTTGCAGACATGAGTATCTTCTTTAATCATTCTCAGCTGGTGGAATGCTTCATGTCTGTGCAATGCTATGAATATTACCAACATGACAGGGAACTAACCCCCAAAAAGTGACCCAAATATCAGACTTTTTGTTTTCAAGACATCTGAAACTGTGGGATTAGGCTGTCGAACGAGTTTAAAACTTCAGACCAGATGATGCAATCTTTAGTTGTATGAAATAAGCTGTTCTTCTGCATGATTTCACACTTCAAAAATCCTCCCCTGCTGCTGTATGTGGTATCAACCTCTTCTGATTCTAATCCCACCTCAAGAAAACTTTCCTTTTTTTATTTAGATCTGCTGATCAAAACACTTGAAGCATTTCATCCATCAAACCCGCTCATGTTGGACCTTGGATATCATCAGGCCCTTTGGTGGGACTTAGGGCTTCCATCTCATTTTGTTTGGAAGCTCCTGTGGTTTTTATTTCAGGGTACAAAGCTTTTACTCCTGCTTTGTGATAAATGTCAAAGATGGAAAACTTGCCCCCTGACAATTTCCGTTTTTCTAAACACATTCAGACTTGACCTTTTGCAGGTACGTTGATTGCAGTGCATTGTTCTTTCTTTGTGGGAACACACTGACATATGTTAGCATTAGCATCTTAACTAGTGCCAGAACCCTGTCAGCAGGAGATAGCTGCTCACCCACAGGATTTTACATCCTCCCATGAGCTCTGAACAGTTAGTACTGGTCTCTTCTCTTCCATGAAGGTTGCTGCCGTCAGGGACTATTACATGAGACATTCACGACCTTTTAGGTCCTGATGCTTCCACACTTCCTCCTCTGCTGTTTTTCTTCTGTCTCGCTGTGCACAGAACACAGGTCTTCACGTTGGATATGCTGCAGCTGGCTCATAAAAGAGCAGGAATACTGTTAGAACAGGAGGATCAGTGAACAAGGTGAGTCCTGGAATAACCTTCCCACAACACCACATCATCCAGGATGCAGGAAAAACCAGTTCAACACTTTTTACTCCATATCATACGATAAATCCAACCAGATCCCAAGTTGATCTCTTTCCATTTCTCATGAAGTGAAACCAACATTTCAATTTATATCATGCAATACTTATTTGAAACTAGTGGGATATGAATTAAGTTAGGACTTATTTATACATCAGCTTTAAATCTAAACCAGTAAATCCTAATCCATATTGCACCATAATACCATAAATGTTATTTCAAGACATTTTACAAAAAACATCAGCAAGTCTGTTCACTCACTGCAGGCTTCCATAGGTGCAGACCCATGCAAAAGCCTAATATGCAGTAATCCCCTGTATGAAACATGGATGAAGTCTCTGCTGTGTCATCCATCCTGATGCAGAGGTTTGAAGGCAATTGATGGCGGTGGCCATATTGGATATGACGTCGGCTTTGAGCTACCTATGTAAGAGCTATGAGTCACCTGTCAGTCACGACAGCTGAGCTGCACCTCCGACTGCACAAACTCGTGCCCCTATCTTCCAAACCGCTGAGACCCCACCCCCACCCAACCCCACACACACAGTGTGCAGCCAATAGCAAAATTAGCTATTCAGACCCAAGTCATTTTTTGATGCCGTAAAGATCTGTTAGTTTGTTTTTAGCTCTGTGATTGTGTGTAATTTCTTGACTCTGCACAAATAGCCTTAAATGTGAAGTATGCAAGTTAAAAAAAAAAAAAAAAACAAAACAAAACAATAATAATAATAAAGATCAACTTTTAGAGGAATAATCCTGCTCAATCATCATCTCTGGGCCTCTTTACATGTGTGTCAGTGTCTGTGTCTGCCTCATCCACTCCTAGACCCCCATCTCTACTGTTTTGATAATGTTTTAGTTGACTCCGGACGTTTCTGGGAGGAGAGTAGGAGTGGTTATAGGTGGTGACGAGCCAATCACAGCGCACCAAGGGCCTGATCTACTAAGATCCACAAATACCCAGCGCTAAATTGCGTGTGCAAACTAAAATATTGCACACACTAAAAGTGGGCATGTTGTGAGTGATCTACTAAGATAATGTGTGCGGTTGATCACAGGTGCAGACCAACTTATTTAAATGAGGATTTAGCGTGTACCACAGTCTGTCTGCATAGAGAGCTTGAGAGAGCAGATTGGCTGTAAACCAAAAATGATGTGTGAAGCCACAGAGTTGGAGATCTAGTTGGAGGAATGTATAAATAAAGAAAGTCAAAATCAACTGAATCCCTTTGTGGATGCTAAATGATCACATTTGCATCTTCTCTTCTCAGAATTTTGCGCATCCTGGTGATCTGCATGTGTTCTGCATATTCATGAAGGGAGACATGCCAAATGGATGAGGTGTGCACATGTTTTTGTACATGCAAACCGTTAGTAGATCAAACCCCAAGTGCACGAGTGACTTTGTGTGTTCATGATACCCAGTGGGAGAAATTATCCCAGGCGGCTGCGATAGTAGCCATAACAAAAGAGAAACAATGACACAATACATGCAGCATACCTCATATACTGCAGGATGTCAGGTGTAGGCTCATCAGTTTCTCTCACAGGATGCTGCAGGTGCTGGGAGGGCTGCTCTTACAGTCTATGGTGTGTTCATGAAGCTATGACTGTTAGCCATGTTTTTAGCTATGGTTGGAGCCAGCGAGCTTGCACTGTTGCTGGCCCTGAATCATGGAGGAGGAGCCCTGTTTGGACGTTGTTTGTAAATAAATAAATGAAGCTTGTCGGAAATTTCTGCTTACTTAACCTTTAAGCAGATTCTCAACAAATAGCAAACTTTTAGCTCTTTTGCATGGACTTTGTTTTTCTAAACCCAATGCCCGATGTTGCCCCTAGGTGCAAATACTCAAACAAGGACGACAGGTCCTTTGATTGGTTTGCCTGGTGAGAATATATTTCTTCATTCCTGCAGATTGACATGGTCACTACAACCCAGAGATATGTGTTGCTCATCATAGCACATGCCACTATGCAGACATTTATGTTCAGGTTTTCATGAGCGCTGTACGAGTGGGAGCTTGTTTAAGCTGCTCTGTCTTGGAGCCTCGTTTTTTTCTCCTATTTTTTTTCTTTTTTTGGGGGGATTTAGAGCCTGTTGTAACATAGATAGATAGATAGATCGATAGATGGAGAGAGAGTTGCATACATACATACATATCCTTAATTGTCATTTCACATGGTATCCTTTGGTTACACCCAAGTGGCAACCTCTGGTCTAAAAAAATTGAGACAATGCAGAAGTGCTAAAAAGCTGCTGTTCCTTACCAGTGGTCCAGTACCAGAAGTCACGTACACACAAAGCAAAAAAAAAGCAATTTTCAGAGCCAAATTTAGCATATTTAAAGCCTGGTACAAAGCCTGTCTCCCGTCCGGATTGCTGATTTGGTAACGGCACACTGTGAGGGGGTTGAATTTTTTTCTAACTCGGCCGTTTGGAAGATATTAGGATCAAAAGCTTGCCCAATCAGAGCCACAGCTCAGATCACATGATGGCTGTGAGTTTGGGCACTCGTCACTGGTCCCAATTCCAATATGGCCACGCCGGCAGTTTTGCTTCAAAACGAGGCTGCAGTTGCATATGGGTGACGTCATGGAGATTACGTCCATGTTTTATACAGTCTATGGTTACACCATTGAAGTGAAATTATATTTCTCACCAGCAGACAGTGCAAAGGAGAACAAATAAAAAATACAAATATCACAGTTATAAAATCAAAAAAATAGCACCAGCACTATTTAAAAACTAAAATACCTTAAGATAAGAAAAACAAACAGTTGAATGCAAATTTTTAAAGCATGGTATCCATCACAACAAGCAGCAACTTTTCCCTCCCTGTTACTTTTTAAGGCTCATTTATTGGTCATGGACATCAGTAGTGTTTTTACTTTATTGTTCATGTGTGTGTGCGCAGAGATCCCTGTGTGTAACCATGGTTGCATTGCCAGCTATTAGAAACCTGTCGCATGTTGATGCTAACCGATGCTAGACCCAACAAGGATGGCGTGCTTGTACTTTGGTGTCTGCCTAGAAGAGTTGACATCAACCTGTCCTTTCATCCATTGCTACAGGGAATATAAGACCTCTCACAGATGAAATGGAGGACCTAGCCATGCAAACACAGCACCAGAAGGAATACCAACGGGCAGAGTAGCATCATGTTATTCACAGACATGGCTAATGGAGCTACAGTGTATCACAAAAGTAAGTACACCCCCCCACATTTCTGCAGATATTGAAGTATATCTTTTCATGGGACAACACTGGCAAAATAACACACTATATGCAAGCTAAAAACTGAACTCTCTGAAATTAAGGCTGTTTGCACAACAGCAGATTGCTGGACTGCTGTGAACAAGGCATGGGCATCACGATTCACCGGCTCAATAAAGATGATGTTTCTCAGAGAAGGTCCACAGCACTTGTATGTAGGTGTATTAAAGATGCACACACACATGATGTGCTGGCAAAAGTATTGTCAGATTTGCATAAAGAATTCAAAATCCAGAATAAGATTGTGTGCACAGTGACTGACAATGCCACAAATTTTGTCAAGGCTTTCAACTGTTTCGGGCAGCATGTTGCTGTTGATGCTTCAGAACCAGATGAAGCAACTGGACATGATGTTGAATCAGAATCTACCTCACTCACTACAACTGCTGCAGCTGCTGCTAGTGAGAGCTCAGATAAAGAAGAACGTGAGCTCCCCTCAGCTGTGGAAGATCCCTCTCTCCCCCCTCACAGAAGGTGCATGGCTCACACCTTAAATCTAGTCGCCAAAGACACAGAAAAGGTAACCGATACACAGTACAAAAAAATGTCTAAGGCTGTTTTTGGAAAGGCGTCTGCTCTGTCAAACCGTGACTAGCGAAATCCGAAAGCATTTGATTTTGTGATGAAAAAGCTAGGTATTGGCTTTGTATTACCAAATGACACAAGATGGAACTCTGTGTTTCTTGCTATGCAGTGGCTGGCTCACATTGCAACATTAACTCCCAAGGCAAATACCCAGGAGGCGGGTGATGCTGCCACTCCTCAATACGACAGACCCATCTTGCACACTGTCTGTGATGAGTTTGGCTTGCGTCGATTCTCTGCAAAGGAGATACATTTCACACACCACTTTGTAGATGTTATGAGGCCCTTAGCATCTGCACTGAACATCCTACAGGGGGACAATAACCTGTACCTTGGATTCTTGGCTCCAACCATTGTGCAACTCAAACGTGTTTTGAACAGGTTGTCCTCCAAAAACATAACCCAAGTCACCACTGGGTCGATTTATACTCAAATATAACCGAAAGAATAAAAACTACTCAATAAATGCAGAATCAGCTAGAACTAACGACAAACACATGTTGTACAAGAATATTCCCACAATCCCTTGGGAATGGCTAGGATGCTACAATACGTTTACATTGCCAAAGCAGGTGTGACACAAAAAAACGTACACACCGTGAAACATCTAGTTAATAATTTGTAATATTTGTATGACTCACTGACACGGAGCTCCTGTTCAGTTCACGATTCGTTCACGTCATTCAGTACGTTCAGTACGCTCTTTACGTTCAGTACGTTCAGTTTGTTCAGTACGTTCAGTACGCTCTGTACGAATCACTGACACGGAGCTCCAGTTCAGTTTGCGGTTTGTTCACGTCATTCAGTATGTTCGGTATGTTCAGTACGTTCAGTACGAATCACTGATTCGGAGCTCCAGTTCAGAGCTGTATCTCTTTCTCAGTCCGTCAATGATTCATTCATGAACTAAACGTCATTTGAGACCATCAGAATAAATTTTAAAACAGTCAGCTGAGTAATTATGGATATAAAAGCCGTTTCCAAACCGACAGCAGCCACAAAAAGCTCATATATTTTTCCGTGAGACCTAAATATTTACTACTTCATCAAGGTGGGAGATGTAGGGGCGGGCTTGAGCGACACAGGACTTCTGACCGACTCTGTCCTGTTTGTTGAGTCATTACTATCACTGGCATAAATGGGTGAGGAGGGGAAGGCTTGGGCGACTCTAACAGTCAAGAGAGACAGAGACAAGAGACAGGAGAGGGAAGTGCAACTGCAGTTCATAAATGAACAAATCTTTTCAAGTAAGTGATTCTGTTCAGTTCGTTCACCCAGTTCATCTGAACGAATCGTTCATTTGAACGAATCGTTCATGAACGACACATCACTACTGCTTTCCTGCTGTCCCCTCATACAGAACATCCTGCTGTCACTGAACACAAGACTGGAGGGTCTGCTTGACAAGAAAGAGCACATTTGGGCAGCTATGCTGCTGCCAGCATTCAAGCTTGACTGGGTGGAGGAAAAAGAAAATGCATACAGTACCAAATGATGTTGGGACGAGAACTTCAAACTGTTAACTCACATGACTTAGAAGCATGTTGCTCTGATCAGTCCTTGTTGAGTGGTGACACTGACAAATGTGGCACTGCAGCACCATTCTTCAGATTTAAAAGAAACCCACGGAATCCAAGAAAGTCTAAGGTGGACATTTATCTGGATGCTTCAACTACAGATGGCTTTGCTGAGCACTAGCTGCTGCCCAAACTCAAAAAACTTTTCATCAAATACAATGCTGCAGCGCCCCAGAGGGGCGACTATTTAGCCTTGGTGGTCAAATATTCAGGCCCAGGAGAAACCGCCTTGGTGATGGAAACTTTGAGAAACAACTGCTCTTGAATGCAAACACGAAAATTTGAACCACAGAATTAGTGGATTGGACTGGTGTACAGTGAATGTGAAAAACATCTGATTATTGCACTGTAAAGAGAGAAAAAGAGACAGAAAATCAAACTGAATGATTATTCATTGTTTAATTTTGGTTACTATTATTATTATTTTTTTAAAATTATTATTACTTTTTTTCTGTTTAAGTTTAAATATTTCCTGATATTGCACTGAATATTACGCTAAAGCCTCTGACTCTTAGTACCAAATAAACAGGGAAAATCAGATGGCATCTTAAGAAGATTTGTTAGCTTGTGATCAAAGTTCAATGCTGGTTTGAAGTTTTCAGTGACTGCTCTAGAAAAAAAGTTAGGAAGACATAATCCAACTGAATGAGAGTGACTTACTCTTTGTGTTTTACTTTTAGTTATTAAGTGCCAAAAGTTAAATGCTGCGTTTAAGTTTTCATAGATATTTTCCCGCACAAAGGTTAGAGAGACAAAAGGTCAAATCGAATAAGAGTGGCTAACTCATTGTGTTTTATTTTTAGTAATTTTTCTTTTGCAGGGTGTTAAAATAGGTCTGGATTTTGCTTTGGATGTTAAGTTACGGCCTTAGACTTAAGACAGCAATACACAATACATAGGGAAAATCAGCATCCTAAATTAAGCTATATAAGCTAGTTAAGTGTTTAAAGCTTAATGCTGTGTTTAAGTCTTCAGAAATATTGTATTTCACTGGGAATAATAGCCAGAAAATAAAATGTTTATCGAATATTAATTGCCAGTGTCTTTATGAGATTGGTAAAATATATTTGCTGAGTATTGCACTTCTACCTGACAAGGGACAAGCTTGGTTTTCAATTCCATGACCTGTGTTGTTTTTCCTACAATTTTTGCCTGCATATTCTCCTCAACTTTTTTAAGAAGCTGGACCTTGATGTTTTACACAATTACTACTTTATTTGAATTGTATGAAATAGCAATAATAATTGTAAATGGAAAATTTGGTTCATGCAGGCTAAAAACATTGATATTGCATGTACAGTATGCTTTGCTGCACATATACTGACATTGCTTTTTCCTGAATTTAAATATCATCTCTTTCTATAATTCTCTGGAAGTGTACTGTTCACCTAGTTTGGGAAGACAGCAGAGGCAGTAATTGAGGCTACATGGATGGACAGGTCAGTCAGAGATTCTTTTGAACAAGCATAGCTCAAAGCTGCTCATGTGAAAAACAACAACAACAACAACAACAAAAAAGGTAGAAATGAATGTGAACCAGCTCATTTTTAGGTATATGAACTAACTTCATAATTTAAAGATATGAACTATAAACTGAACTAGTTCACTTTTATCTGTGTGAACTGAACTTTGAACTAGTTCACTTTTAGTGTGAACTTGCACAACACTGAATGTTCATTCGATTCAACTCTCCCATTCTATTCTATATGGGGGATGATTTTCAGGAAGATTTGCGATCATTTCTTTTTCGACCAGCTTAGACGCCCCCTACTGGTGGCTAAAGTGATTACGGATAGAATGTGTTTACAAGGTAGCTGAACTTTCAAAATCAGAAGGCAGCCTCTGTCTTTTTTTTATTTTTTATTTTTGTTGTTGCTTCTGTCTCATCAGAGTTTTGCCTGGTTTTATTCTATTGGCTCTCTCTCTCTCTCTCTCTCTCTCTCTCTCTCTCTCTCTCTCTCTCTCTATATATATATATATATATATATATATATATATATATATATATATAAGAAAGTATTATTGCACTTCCCTGTCCTTCCTTATTAGTTCTGTTCTTCTGGCCCCAGTTTTATTTGATGAATAAATTTCAATTGTGCAGAAAAAGCAGGAGACTCTACAAAACACTACTGCGGTCAGTAAATACTCACATATATGTAGAAAATCCTCTTTTCAGGGATGCTGCACAGTGTCTGTCTCCATGTGAAACAACAAGATTTAATCATTTTCATGCGACTGTTTTGAGTTTTATTTTTATTTTCTGTTTGTTTGTTTGTTTAACATTTTCGCAATTGTCCCCGATTTGATGAATTGGCACTTTTTGCACGGTTTTGGCTCGTCTTGGATGTTTGATATTCATCGTGTGCAGCTGGACGCGCGAATAGAAGACCGCACCAGGAGGAAACGTGCGCTTCTTTGCAGGCGGACCACTCCGCCTCAGTGGTTATCCATCAGTGCGCCGTGCTACAGCAGGGCACAGCTCTCTGTACGCTTTGCTCTCAGGTTAGTGTGTTTAAGAGAGCTGTGGGGATTCCCTGCCAGAGGAGAAGACAGCATGAGCGAACAGTGACCGAAATCCTCTCTCTGGATTGTTTTCATTTTCCGCGGAAGGCTTCTTCTTCATCCACTGTCCTCTTCTGCTATCCAAGCTCTCCCTGACACCCCAGGGACACCTGTCGCGTGTCAGGTAGCAACATTCATCGTTGGACGAATTTCGATTTGACACATTGTTCGTAACCAAAGAAAAGCTCTGTTCGAACCCTGTTTGGAAACAGACTTGTTCCGAGGAGTCTTTGAGTAAGTGCAGAGAACAGACTCATATTCTAAGGAGACTACTCCGGTGTTGAGCCTGTCTTTGTGCAGACAGCTGCATCTCTGTTGGATCCGTCGAATTGCAGTCGCTGTGAGGTGCTTTGTGCCGATCTGCCGGGTAATTACGCGTGCTGAAGCGTTTTCCGTCTCCTGCACCGACTACAGCGATGAGAGGACGATGGTGCCCACAGATCCTGCCGGTTTTGGTTTCTTTGATCGTTCTGTGGCAGACACGGTGAGTTTTATGCCAGTTGTTGTTGTTGTTTTTCTTTTCTTATAAACAGAGAAAATCGCCGCTTGTACCGTAGACTGACCGCGCGCACATGTGCTCCAGCAGCCTTAACGGTGGTTTATCCTTTTGCAGAAATAATACACAAAATGTGCCAATCTTAGAGACAATGCAGATGAGCGACATGAAATACGTGTGCTGTTATTGAAATATATTCAGTAACATGGAGCGTCCCTCATCACCGGTTGCTCTGTGCGCTCAGCTGCTCACCAAGCGAACGTCACACCAGACATCAGTGGTAAATCAAACAATTCAAGCAAAATTTGATCTCATAAGCACAGCACATGATAGCAATCTTTTAAAAGAGCCTTTGATTAATTGCTGGGACCATCTGATTGATACGGGACCTCTGTGATAATCGAAGTGTCAGGGTACTTAGACAAATATGAACTTCAGGAATTGGCACTTTTGCTTTTCCACCCGTCGCGTTGAGGTAAATTATCTTGAGATGAACATTAACCTCGTTTGTATACCTTAAAACTGTAGTCCACTTTAATCCAATCACAATCCAATCAGTCCTGAAAGAATGAATGAGATTTAACAAGGTTTACAGACATTACACAGAACAGTGAATGTATTATATTACCTGAATAAATACTACTCAACTCAATATACAAAGCACTTGAAATAAACGTTGGCCAAAGTACTGTAGATAACCTTGAGCTGTAAATAATTAAGGGTAACAATTACATGTACAATGTATTTCTTTATTCTATGAAACCTGTGTTATTTGAACACATCTTTAAACTATTAAAATATAACATGTTTTTTTGCGTTTTGGTTCCTCAAACCCCCAAAATGTCAGGTGGTGCAACCGTCCTGACAAGTATCCACAGTAATTAAACTCTAAAAGTTGACTGTCAATTATTGTTAATTGAAATTAAAAACACAGTGGCATTATTTTATGCTTGAACCTTTTTAAATAAAACACTTTGCAAATAAAAAGAATTTTAAGGCTGTTAAGAAATTTAAAAAACTTTTGTCCCATAATTTTCACCTTGTCAAATGTCAGGGTGGTGCAACCGTAACATTAGACTTTTATTTTAAAGTGAAGAGAATAAAACAGGAAACAGGAAACTGCATCAGCCAGAGGACCCCATGACATTTGTGACCAAGTGGAAAAGTTTGTAGATTTCTCTGAAATGCTGATAAAAAAGGTTTTTTCACTTCATTCGTGACTGGAACAATTTCCATGTCAGGTGGTACAACCAATGTAATAATGTGAAATGTTATTTTAACATAAAGTTATTTATCTTATTCACAAATAAAAGAAATGAAACACACAAAATGAAAATGTATGAGTCACTACAGACACTTGAGAGATACTTGCCAATAATTTCACACAGAAAAAATAACAGGAACATATAAATATATTTTCATATATTTGGTTGCGCCACCTGACATTTTTGGGTGCTCAAATTAAAAATACTAAAAAATAATGAACCTAAAATCTTTGAAATGTTGGTCAACTACTGAAATCTGTTAGAAAACGTAATTCTTTACTCAGAAATATTTTTTTTATCCATTTTCAAAGAACTTTTAAAAAACACGTTTTTAGACCCTCTTTTTGTCATTGCCATGACTTCTTAATGGCAAAAGGGTCAGTGTGAGTACCTGACAGTGAACGACTTTGAATTCACAATTTTGTGCAGATTTTGTCTGTTAAAGGATGTTGTCTTAAACTTTTGATCCAGACTTACACTTTAAAGGGCCTGTGAGGATTTTCAGAGTGATCTTAAAAAATTCTCATCAAGATATGCCTGATTCTGATCCCTTATTTATAAATGAGGTTATCCGCACTAAAATGGGTAATTTCTAAATGCTAATTCCTAGCTTTCCAGTCGGGACTGAACAGGTGGGGTTGGTTGAGCAACAGCATGCAAAGATCTCATGGTGACAACACCATGCTGGCTGATAGAGTTTAGCATTGAGAAGTGAGATGTGTTTTTCTCTGCTGAAAATGATTTCTGTGATCCTGATTTAGTTGTGATAGTGGAAGCACGAGCTGAACTGTCTGACAGGAAAGGGAGAGAAGCACAGAAGAAAGCTAAACATGAGAGGAGAAGACCACAGGCTAAAGGCTAAAACACAAGCTTGAGACTGAAACAAGCTAAAGGTGAAAACATGAGCTAAAGGTAGAGCTGGGTGGTATGACCGAAAATTGAAAGCAAGGTATTTTTCAAATTATATCTGTAAGAGCCATTGTGTTCAAATTTAAGTTAATCTTAAATGTCTATGTAGATTAGGCTCCTCCCTCTCTATGCCTCCCCTTATATTCGTGTGATGCCTCTTAGGGTTGATTGAGACAGAACTGTGGCAGGCATGAGAGCTTATAGTTTTCTACCGTATGACGTATGACGTATCTGTTGTCAAAACCTCGTTAATAAAAATTCAGAAAAACAAGAAACAACTCGTCATTCGCGTCTGGAATCAAGTTGCCATGCCGGCAGTTCTTTGTGGCTTATATACACCACTACAATATCGTTGTCACAGTATTTGATGGTATTTTTTATGCATGACTAGGTGTTGACCTAATTTTCTAATAATTTTGGAAAATGATGACTACAGTACATTGGTTTAGAATGATGTGTTTAACTGTCATGAGGAGTGAATGTTGTAGAAGGGCAATAGTGTCCACTGTCCAGACTATATACGAGGATTAACAGGGGTTTGAATGACCCCACATAATGCTGCTGTTCACGAAGAGGTGGCACTCATGATTGTAGTGAAGTGAATGAATCAGAATGCATGACTGTTGCAGTTAAAATACAGAACCTTTTATTGTACAATGTTTGCAACTTGACAAAATAACTTGTCAAACATTGAAAACTTGAAAAATGCTCCAGTGTAGGTTTTTACTTTAAGATCGCTGATTTGCTCATTTCACTGTCAATCAAAAAAGGATTCTGCCTCAGGCAGATTATCCAATCATGATGCAGAAGCCGAGCATTGATGAATACATCACCTCATCTCTTCATATTTAGTGAAAAGATGTCTAGAACAAAGAAAAGTAGTGTTGAGGAAGTAGATTTGACCTACTTTCACTTTTATAACAAATGAAGCTTGTGCGAGTCCTCTGGCCAGGGGTAGTTGCTGCAAGCAGCTTCATACCAATTCTCCTCACAGTCACTTTAACTGTTGTTTTCAGTTAATTTCTCAATTTTTCTGTTCTCACTCCCATTTCTTCTTGTTGCATTCTGTAACTCTACATAGAACCTTTTTAAGATCTAACAGTCAAAAATGTAAATCAGTGCAATTCATCAACTGGTCTTAAGATTTCGATCATGACTGTACTCGTCTAGTAACTGCTCTAGAAACTGCTTTAGTTGTTGCTCTAGTAATTGGACTTTAACTACGACTTTGTTTACTGTCATATTTTTTTTTATTTTGCACAATAAGCGCTCTTGCATGTGATGACTATGCAGTCACATATCAACTTAACAACACATTTTACTTGCATTACTTTTTTTCCCTGGCAATTTTCAGGTCAGTAGAGTTTGTAAAATATGACTTAACGTGTAGCTCCTTAAGTAGAACAAAAGTTTTTCAAGCCTCAACAGTGACTTTATTTGAGAGGACATACAATTTGTCCCTGCTGTTTAGAGCTGAATAAGCAGTCAGGAGTGAAGCCTTTATGTGTCAGAGATGTATAGGACTGAATCAAAATCTCAGTGGAACCATTCACAGTTGCTGTTACAGCCTGCATTTGATGTTTATGCTAGACTAGGCTAAAAAAAATAAATAATCACATGGTATGAAATTTGCCTGGAGCACCTTTCTTACTACTGATATGGATGAAGTATAAATTGTTGTTGTACCACTGCACCCCGAGTCAAACAATACATAACAAAAGACACTGGGCGGATATGTTCGACAGTAATTTCACTTTTCACTGTGTAGCTCGCTTCAGGGTTCTGCAGCATTACCATATATCAGCTGTGATGTATGAAGTGTGCCTCAGGGTTTGATTTCAAAGTTTTGCATAATATCTGAGAAATGTACAATAAATCTACATGCAGATATGTAATTCATTGTATACTGCCAAAGAATAAGTAACAGATTTAATATTGTAGGTGGAGATTACCAACATGCATCACCCCCTTTAGCTCTTTGCAACACTCATATGAAATTTATTTCTGTAACTGATAAACAGCTTCTCTTTTTCTTTGTGCACCTGTGATAATATGTTTCTTTTTTAAATTTAGGTCACAGGCAGTGTCCAATACAACACGTAACTCCAAAGACATTGCAACCTTCACAAAGATTCTGGACAGCCTGCTGAACGGATACGACAATAGACTGAGACCGGGCCTTGGAGGTGAGACGCTGACATCACACACAGACTGGTGTGTGTAGCAGAAAACATGAGTCTACTTGTTTTAAAAGTTCCCACATAGGGAACACCCACACTGGCTGATAAAAGTCAGAATACAAAGAAGGCTACAGGAAAATTACTGTGCTCTTGGGGTGGGTTATCAGCTCAATAACAGGGCTCTGCTCTGCAACATGGAAGAAAGATTTGTAATCTTAATCTTCCCCTAAATTAAGCACCAGTCTCCATTTCAGTAGTAGTGCCAGTAAAGGTCTCCATCTTGTTGTGAAAAAGTCTTCTTGGAGTCTTAATAAATATGTCATTTTTTTCCCCTTTGATTAATGTTCAAAACCTTCTTGATCCATATTCTAAGTGGAAGTCTCTAGCGGTGATAGACTTCAGGGCTGTTATGATTAAGATATTGAACAAGCACTTGCTCCTCCCATTCAAACTAAATGGTTTCATTCTAAGTATTGCCACCAAATGGTTTTGTGGAATGTCCCTATTGAAGACCTGAGATACTGGTTTCGTCATGCTCGCTTGACACACATTAGTTTCTGACATGTCCACCTTTGTCAGTTGATTATGTACTGCCGCTAGGGGAATCCCACAATTTTCGAAGGGAACTTTGTTGACAAATGTCCATTGAGAGCAATTTACTGTAGAGAAATGCCCTCACATCACACTTACCCATCCCAGCTATTAAGTTCCCGTTTTGACCTGCTGCCTTCAGGTCTGTATGTCAGGCCGCTGTAAGCCACCAAAATGTTTATGAAACTAGTTTTACCTTGAGAGTAATTAAAACACAAAACTTTAAAAAAAGGGGGTACTCAGCTTTTCCATGTTGTAAACATGGATATCAAGTCACATCCCTGGATGTTAGACTGAACATGTGCAGATTTACTAACATATATATTTGACGGTGAAATCCCTGAATCTGTTTCTTCACTGATCAAAATTTAAAAGAAAAAAAAAATCTTGAGATCTTCACCAGACCTTCATGAGACTTGCTGAAATTACAAGCTCATCAACTTAAAGATCTAACTAGTTCATGAAATGTTGGGGAGGTGGGCCTCAACCACCAAGGTCTTCCCATAGCTCAGCCCCCAAGAGGCCCTCCTGAGGGCTGACCAATCAGCTTACAGCCAGAGAGAAGCAGGTTTGTGAAACAGGAACCTTAAAGAGGCAGTGATTAAGATAAAGGCTGATATAAGGGTTTTCTGAAACACCAGAGGGAAAAAATAGTTTATTTTTAACCTGAATCATATAAAACTACTATGTCTGCACGAGAGGGACAGAATGAATGGAAAAAGGGACCTAAAAATATACAATCCCCCCCTCTTAAAGTCCAAAAGTTAAACTGAAACTTGAATTCTTTAATTGTAAGGTGCTTGCCAAGTATTTTACCTGTCTTCATTAAACTGACCTAGCTTTGAAGATGCAAATGAGCTCATGTTCAGTTACTTTTCCCAGAAATTTTGTAGATTAAAGATGTACAATTTTTCAAGTAAAGCTGTGTATCATGTTGTTCTCAACAGTTCTGAATAATGCTGACAGGCAATAGAGTCAATTGAAAGTCTTCTTTGAATGTTGTCTCATTAAAAATGTTAGTACTGTGGGGATGTTGTGAAGCTGAAGCAATTTTTCAACGGTAATGTCTTCAATATGTGTGTCAACAGTTTATCACATACAGTCATGGACGAAAGTATTGGCACCCCTGGAATTTTTCCAGAAAATACCCCATTTCTCCCAGAAATTGATCAAATTACAAATGTTTTTTATTACATTTGGGGTGCCAAAATTTCAGGGAGAAATGGTGTATTTTCTGGAAAAATTCCAGGGGTGCCAATACTTTCGTCCATGACTGTATATGGCATCACAGTTTCTCCCCGGTATAAAGCAGCTAATTTCTTTACACTGATCTCTTTTATGATCTCTTCTCTTTTTGTCTCTTTGTCAACTATACAATAGAGGTCACCAAAGGGATATTGATTTTATGCATGAAGCAGAACCTTTTCATAGTTCACACTGCCAGACAGTATGTTATGTTATCATTGAGGTTGTGTTTCTCTGCTGATGTGACTTTGTGATTGACTCCATAGAAATATGCTTCCAACTATTCTTCACTCATGATTAATAACCAAGCCAAAGCACTCATTAAACCGAAATCAAGGGAATGCCCAAATCAAATTCAATGTTTTATTTGAGTTTACATCTGCATGAGATTTTGAGCTGAAGATGCTGAAACTGCTTTTGAGGGAAATAGCACTGCCAGCTCCAAAGAACTGGCATGTGAGGACAAAAAGCCCCAGCATCACTGGGTAATACACTCTGTTGAGTTTGAAATGTTGTGAAAGCAAGTTGTTTTTTGTCATTGCACAAGCAAACACTATCTCTTGGCATTCAGGGCCTTATCAACTCACGGTTTGCATGTATAAAAACATGTGCAACTCAATTGCATGGGCAAAGCTGATCAACTAACAGGGTGCAGATATGGACAGCATGCGCTGTCCATTTAGCGTGTCTGCTTTAATGAATATGCAGACTGCATGCAGATCACCACGACTCACAAAATTCCGGGAGGAGAAGATGGAATGGTTTGCGGGTGCTGTATTAGCATCTATATTTAGCATGTGTGAAATGCAGGTGCAAAGTGGAACAGCTCTACGCACAGACGGCTGCGGTCAAATACAGTAAACTACAGACAAATGTTTAGACATCTCCACAACCCAAGAGGTCTTAAAAAACTCTTAAAACAGTCTTTAACAAAAAAAAAAAAAAAAAAAAAAAATGGAGCCTACAGTTTGATTTTGGAATCTCTCTCTTGCTTGCTTCCTCTCCACCTCTCTCTATCTTTCTATCTCTTTTCGTGTAATAGATAAATTAATGATTCAATTTTTGAAAAACAGCTTCAGTTTTTCTGTTTTAGTGCTGTTGAATGTTGATTATTAGTCGTGTGGAGAGTCAGAGCTTTTTGTCCAATAGTTTTTCAGTAAATTGATATGTGGAGGGCAGATGAAAAGCATGTTTTTCTGCAGGCTACCGTAAAGGATGAGTTCATCTCTTTGTAGCACTGACAGATTGTGCACATAATGATAATGTCAGCAGCAAAATCTAAGGTGAACCACGTTTCCTTTTTTAAGACTTCAGAGTTAAAGTAAGATCACAGCGTGTCTGTTACTTTACAGGTGTTTCCCTTGTGCAGATAAAGATTAAAAGACTTAAATATTTGTTTTGAATTTCTGAGACAATGTTACGATGACTGTGTGCAATCACAGCAGTTATGTCCTTGTGATTAAGTCCACGATTTAAATATGTCCCAACTCAGTCCTGGACTGCCATTTGTATCACAAGAACACAGAGGACTGGCTGATGTCTGCTGAGCAGCTGAAATCTCGTGTGCATGAGAGGGTTATTCATACATGATATTGACTGTGTCTCTATTTTTCACATCCTCCACCTAGAACTGCAACTCTGTGGATTCAAACATTATTTTTCATTTACAGCCACTCTGCTCTCTCAAACTCTCTATGGAAACAGACAGCAGCACATGCTAAATCTTCATTTAAATAGGGCGGTCTACTCCTGTTACCAACTGACGCGTTATCTTAGTAGATTACTCGCAACACACCCACTCTTAGCGCATGCAATTTTTTGGTTTGCACACGCAATTTAGCGCTGGGTATTTGGGATCTTAGTAGATAAGGCTCTCAGTGTACAGATACAGTTGTGCCGGAAAGTTTACACCCCCCTGCAGAATTGCTGATTTTTTGGCCTAACACAAAAACCTTTTCATCAATCATGGTTAGTGGTTGGGTGAAGACGTTTACTCTTTTTAAATCATAATGACAACAGAAACTTCAAAAATGACCCTGTTAAGAAGTTTACACCCCCTGGTGGTTTTGGCCTGATAAATGCACAAAATTTGACACAAATGTGTTTGAATGTCCACCAAAGGTAACCATCCTCACCTGTGATCTATTAGCTTGTAATCAGTGTGTGTGTTTAAAAGCTCAGTGAGTTTCTGAGCTCCTGACAGACACGTGCATCTTTCACTCAGTGCTGCGTTAAAGTTTCTGGTTTCTGCATCATGGGGAAAGCAAAAGAATTGTGAAAGGATCTGTGAGAAAAGGTAATCCAACTGTATAAAACAGGAAAAGGATCTGAAAAGATATCCAAGGAATTAAGGATGCCAAGAAGCACTGTTAAAACTCTAATCAAGAAGTGGAGAGAGAGGGATTCAGTTGAAACCAAACCACAGTCAGGCAGACCAACAAAAATTTCAGCTCCAATTGCAAGGAAAATAGTCTGAGATACAAAGAAAAACCCTGAAATACAGTGTATCACAAAAGTGAGTACACCCCTCACAATTCTGCAGATATTTAAGTATATCTTTTCATGGGACAACGCTGACGAAATGACACTTTGACACAATGAAAAGTAGTCTGTGTGCAGCTTATATAACAGTGTAAATTTGTTTTCCCCTCAAAATAACTCAAAATATAGCCATTAATAGCTAAACCCCTGGCAACAAAAGTGAGTACACCCCTCAGAGACTACATCCCTAAATGGTTAATGTTTCAAGATCTGCAATAGGGAGACACACGAAGAGACATGGGCTGCATGGCCGGGTCACCAGAAAAAAAGCCATTTCTACGAAAATGCCACAAAATATCCAGCTTGCAGCACAGAGACAAGCCTCAAAAATTCTGGAACAAAATTATTTGGAGTGATGAGACCAAAATTGAACTTCTTTGCCACAACCATAAACGTTACATTTGGAGAGGAGTCAACAAGGCCTATGATGAAAGTTACACCATTCCTACTGTGAAACATGGAGGTGGATCACTGATGTTTTGAGGATGTGTGAGCTACAAAGGCTCAGGAAACTTGGTCCAAACTGATGGAAGGATGAATGCAGCATGTTGTCAGGAAATAATGGAGGAACATTTTCACCTATCAGCCCAGAAGCTGCACATGAGACGTACTTGGACGTTCCAACATGACAATAATACAAAACACAAGACCAAATCAACCTGCCATTGGCTACAGCGGAAGAAAGTGAAGGTTTTAAAGTGGCCATCTCAGTCTCCTGACCTTGATATCATCGATCCAGGTGGGGGGAGACCTCAAACCTGCAGTTCATGCAAGACAGCTCAAGAATTTACAGGACCTGGAGGCTTTTTGCCAAGAAGAATGGGCAGTTTTACCATCTGAGATAATGAAGACCCTCATCCACAACGGCCACAAAGAATTTCAAGCTGTTTTTGATGTTAAAAGGTGAAATACAAGGTATTAAAAACTGGGGGTGTAAACTTCTGAACAGGGTCATTTTCGAAGTGTCTGTTGTCATTATGAATAAAAAAGAGTAAACTAATTGTTTTTTTCAATAAATGTCTTCACTCAACCACTAACCATGAGTGATAAAAACGTTTTTGTGTTATCATTCATATTTACTGAGAAAAAGCCCAAAAATCAGAAATTCTGCTCGGCGATGTAAACTTTCCGGCACAACTGTATTTACTCCAACTCCTGTCAGTGAAAACTTTTATTTCACTTTGCCAGGAACACAAAAAACATTGATAAGGTTTACTGTCTGTACTTTTACAGTTTCTAAACAGTCAACATTATTGCTGGATAGCTGTATTGTCTAGTGTTTCATGCTAGCCTGCTTCTGACTGTTCAGTATTGATGCAGAAGAGTCAGTGCAGAATATCATGATTGATGTTCCAAAAATATTATTGTGCATTTGCTGTACTTGTGTTGTTCTTTAAAAATTAAAGTGAATAAAACTAGATAAACAAAATAACAGGAAGGGGAAACATACACTTGTCATCTGGCTAATATGCACACATACTCCAGCACACCTCTGTCAAAACCAGCTCTAGCACCTTGTTCAATTAGCTTTTGAATCTTATATCTCATTTGTGACTCATATCATTTTGCTTTGTCACAGAAACAGAAATCCTACAATGAATTTTATTTTGTGTCCCTGACAGATCGAGTGACAGAAGTAAAGACTGACATCTATGTGACCAGTTTTGGTCCAGTGTCCGACACAGACATGGTAAGTCTCACACCAACCCTAAAAGTGCATAATCCCCTCAGGATCCATGAGGACACACACACACACACACACACACACACACACACACTTGAACTCAAATTCGAAAGCGCCCTCAGGTCCCTGAAAGTCTCCACTTTACACTTTAAACTGTCAAGATGAATGCACTGTTACAGACATGTATCGCTTACTTTGAAAAGGCTTTGGGATATCTGCTGTAGGTGTGAACAAGACTGTCTGACAACCTTTAAATGTTGGAGGCTCTGAGGAACTGACTCATGATATTAAGAGCTATAAAAATAAATTGATTAAGGGGCATAGTTTGTTTGTCAAGACAAAAGAATTTGTATTCACGGTAACCAGTACAGGTGAAATGTGGAGATATTTTAGAAAAGTATTGCAATTTAAACCTCCTACTGGGCCTAAAAGTTGCAGTTGATCTAACTAGTAGGAGAGGATGACCCCCTCCTCCCATTCGACTAAGACAACGCCAACAGACAAGCTGTGATAGGTGCTGACATGTTGCACATTTGAAGATATTGCCTAATTGAGCTGAAGTGTTTGGTCTCATCACTCCAAATGACTTTGTTCCAGAAGTATCAGGCGTGTCTATGTTATTTGGTAAGGGAGATGCTTTATGTCATTTGTCATTTCTTGTGCATCTTGAAATCTTTTTTCAGAGAGACCTGTGTTTCAGCTCAGATTATTTGTGGGTTTTTCTGCGGTTGTGGCTAAAACTTCTGCTGGTCTACCTGACCGTGATGTGGTTCCAACAGAATCCCTAATTTTTCACTTCTTAATTGAAGTTTGAACATTGGCATCCTCAATTTTTTGGATATCTTTATATAATCTTTTCCTGTTTTAAACAGTTCAATTACTTTCCCCTGCTGAATCTTTGACAACTCTTTTGATTTTCCCATGATTCAGAATGAAGAAATGTCAGTGCAGCACTGAATGAAAGATGCAAGGGTCTGTAAGGAGCTCAGAAAATCACTGACCTTTTATACACACACACTGATTACAAGCAAATAGATGGCAGGTGAGGATGGTAACTATGGATGCGCTAAAATGCCGGCCACCGAAAATATGGCTCAAAAGCGCATTTTCAGCCGAAAGACTTTCACCACCGAAAAACTCGGCCGAAAAAGAAAGTTATGATCACGCAAGGAAAAGCTGCAGCCATCTTGCAGACAGAGATGAGAGGATGGGCACCTTGGTGATGTGCCCTGGGAGTGCTTAAAAACGTGATTCCCTGGGTTTCTTCGGGTGGATGTCCCGACTTTATGTCCTCTATGCGAAGCGTGCTCGTCTGTGTGTGTGTCTGTGCGTGCGCTTTTGAGTTCCTGTGTGTGTCTGTGCAGAACGCGCAATAGTGAGAGACGAGAATATATAGTTTGTTAAATGAAAGCTGCACTGTCAGCTTTTCTTTCTACACATACATTGCTGCCTGTTACCGTGACAACACATCCATGCACGCGCAGCGCTGTTTGTCAGAGGATCGTGTGCAGGTACAAACACTTGAACATGGACAGTAAGAAGAGCAAGGGCGAGAATCAGAGAGAGAAGAGAAACATTATAGTCCGACGCCATGTGCCAAAATAAGGCTTTCACTGTGACAGGATGAAAAAGAAACGAGAGGATGAAGGCATACGGTGGCCCTGAAGTGCAAATCACAACAACAAATAAGAAAACACAACCACCATCCAAGTTTCTGAATTGTGTGGAATAACAACATAAGGGTGATTTAAATTACAGTTTGATGCTGAGGCACATAACTTGTGTCATGATCTAAAATGAGCCCATCTAAGGCCTTAAACTCCAGGATTAAATGAGTCCGACTCCAGTCCTGCTATGAACTTTGAAATAGTACTAGTAATTGGCAAAATGGTCTCTTTCGGTTTTTTGTAGGGCTGCGCGGTATACACCGTATGACGGTAGAAACGGTATAAATTTGGCCATGGTAGAGATTTGTGCTCTACCGTCATACCGTGACGTCATACCATGACGTCATATCGTGACGTTGCGACGTCATGGTATTTGCCTCTGTGTGGAAATGGCTGCAAGCACAGTGACAGCGGAGGAGGAGGAGGAACTGGTCAAAAAAAAGGTGCTACTTCCATGATTTGGACGTGGTTTGGGTTCAAAAAGTCGGATGTGGAGCAGAAAAATGTCATCTGCAAGATTAGGGCGCTATGATTTCCACGTTCACGAAATCGCGGAATTGGCCGATAAAAAAGGAATCTACAGCTAAACACGGAATTTCGTGGAAATTGACACATTGTGACCATCCAGAAATAAATCTCTACCTGAAGGCTATAGACCAAGGGAAAACGGTGAAATGTTTGCATGCTCTTTTATTCAATAAACCCTGTGATATATTTTTTGCTTCACATTGCGCGATCGTTTCTGCCTTTCTGCGCATTCAAACTCTCTCCTCTGTGTCCGCTTCGAAGCACTCACCTGCGCGAGTGCACACACACACAGACACGGACACAGACATGCACACAAACACACACACTGACGAGCTCACTCCCCGAACAGAGAACCACCAAAAGAAACAAAAATAAATCTCTGCTTTTTAAAGCATTTTCAGCGCTATAAGATACCATCACTCTTTTAAAAGGAGCCCTGGCTACCAGAATGTCATTTTCCTAAATGATCAGTGTTTTTACCAGCTACATAAGAACGATAAGAAAATCTCTCAAAATATCTTAGTTTGTAAAAAATTTGAAAAAATATTTTCACCTGTAGGCCGCCATTGTTGTTTACGCCGCAAGACCATCTGAGTAGTGACGTCATATGGTTGCACCGGGCTCGATCTCATACAGGATCATATAAGTCCTGGAGCGGACTTCAGTGGTTCCTCGAAGAAGTTTTGTGGGTTTGTGTTGGAAAATAGTCGGCACAGCATTTGGCTTTAGTCTCCGTTTATAATGACCCACACCTGTCAGCTCTTTCATCAGCATGGGCCGGCTAAATGCAGCAAATGCTTCTGGGGAGAAGTGGCCAGAACATAGCCGCAGGTCCGTCGGAGGTTGTTTACGCCCACAAGCGATTTCCCACAACTTCCTTCTTTTCTTGTCATTTGGGAAGCTGTGCAGACTAACATCAGTCTCCTTGTTTCCTTTGGACTGAAAAGTGCACCCAAAAGCAGCCACATGTGGCATTATTATGTTTTTTCCCTCCTCAAACCTAGTGACTTACGGCCACTAGTAGTGAGTAAACGATCTGTATCTGGCGAAATCCAGATGCTCGGCACCAAGCAACCAATCTACGTCATTAACCCAGAATGCATTGCGGCAGTAAAACAATGGCTGCGCCCGAAGGATAGAAACTGTGTTTTAAACTGTTTTTTTTTTAAAGAAAAACCAATTTGTTATGTCTTTTAACAACAAATTCTAGTTTGAGACAAACATTTAAGCATATTCATGCCTATTAGTCCTTACAGCCGGGGTTCCCATTAAGTTTAACTTACTTCCGCTGTTGACAGCGCACCGAAAGTGACTTACTCATGTTTTACGACGACGCAATGACGTGACTCCAACTCTGCACTCGCCAGTGGAAAACCAAACAGGTTTCAAGGAAAAATGGGATTAGAACCGTCTAAGCACTTGCACATAAACCAGCACAGCATACATTATATGCTTATATGCTTTTTTGTTGTTTTTTTAAATCAACTTAGCTTTGATAAGAGACTACAAAACCCATTCAGAAACACTGCTATTATAAATTTTGCTCCACGACATTTATACCGTGATATCTACCGTGAAAGGATTTATTTTATACCGTGATATGAATTTTGGGTCATATCGCCCAGCCCTAGTTTTTCGGTATTGGGTTTTCGGCCTTGGATTCTTTAAATTCGGTTTTCGGTTTAGGCCAAAGAATTTCATTTCGGTCCATCCCTAATGGTAACCTTTAGTAGCCATTCAAACCTATTTGTATCAACTTGTGTGCATGTTATCAGGCCAAAATCATCTGATAAACTTTTGATCAGGGCCATTTTGGAAGTTTTTGTTGCCATTATGATTTTAAAAAGAGTAACAACAGTTGTTTGTTAATAAATGGCTTCACCCAACCATGAGTGAAAGAAATTATTTTGTGTTCTCATTCGTATTCTCTGAAAAATGGCTAAGAAATCAAAATTCTGCTGGGGTATGTAGACTTTTGAGCACAGCTGTATTTATAGGACATCTGAAAAGAAACAGGAAACATTGTGTTTGAGAGGTTTGGAGAAACCAGCCACTGCTACAACAAGGGCTCCAGCCTCTTGTCAAAGGGGGCATGCATGGGCCAGCAGCCCTCCAATCCTCCATAGTGTTGCGCAACTGATGCTCAGACATGATGTTGGGATGAAAGCAGGGTTTTTCCTTGCTGAAAATTAGGTGGACACACAGGTGCACAGAAACCTTGCCTTAAGACTTGGTAGCACCACTGATTCTCTGATTTGATTCAAGATCCGATACTGATTAGTCAGGGGATATTTAACTTTAATATCCTCATGCTGCTTCTGCCAGGGCTTGATATATATAAATAATAATTAAAAAAAATAATTAAAAAAATTAAAAAAAACTGTGCCTGGAATCCATCCATCCATGTTTTTCTATTTTTTTAAACAATTTCACAGAAAAGATTTGCATTAAAAAAACAACAACAACAACATCATTTCTCTGATGCTTGTCTGTTCACTACCCCCCAAAGAATTAGTTCTTGTGTCTAACTTACAAAACTGGAATCACTATCTTTAAAATTAGGTCTAATATTAGGGTTTAATTGACATTCATTGTTTTACATCACAATCCATAGGGCAGAGTTAACCTGTGGAATCAGTGAACTCTCCTGATGAAAACAACATCCTTCCACAGTATCTTTGCCACAAATAGGGCAGACTGGGTGAGTAAATCAAATGCACCCTTCCCAACACTTTGTATTTATGAACCACCTGACAGCTCTGGGTGAATCAGTCTGAAGGCAAACAGTGAGGTCATATCTCCTGTTTATCCCTTCTGAATTGAACTGAACACCTTGAAGCAAACAACAACCCTTTAAAAAAACAGAATTTCAAATGACAGGGCTAATAGTTTGGTGCACATATATGAGCTTTGACCTGAGCAAGTGTCAGCTGATGAGATGGAGGATGATTGACAGTGTTTTTTCCAACGCTCATGTTAGGGGTGGGGGAAAAAATTTATTCATGTAAGAATCTCTGTTCTAATTATTTATGATTCTGAATCACTTCACAAAAAAACAAAAAAACAAAAAAAAAGATTTCTCAGTTTGAGGCAACGCATCCCGGGTACTAGTGTTGCAGTAGAAAGAGTATTCTCCACCACTGGAGATACTGACTCTGATATCTATGCACGTATCTTTGTTCATCAATGTAAACAGGCTCAAATCTCATGCCAGGTCTGGATGTGTGCACGCAAGTTTCATGACTTGGTGGGGGTTGTGGCTTAGTGGCAGAGTCATGGACTTGCAATCGGAGGGTTGCAGATTCAATGCCAGCTGCCTCAGTCACGTGCTGAGGTGTCCTTGAGCAAGACACTGAGCCCTCAGAAAAAAATTGCTCACCACTGTACATCGCTTTGGGCAAAAGCGTCTGCTAAATGAAACTGCAGAATTGTAGAATTGTAGACTTATGTCTCGGCCATAATTCCCTTGACAGCCTCCACCTCCACAGGGTCCAGGACTGAGCTGGACTTCTTCACCAGTCTGTTCAGTCTCACTCTCCTGCGTCTTGTCTGCTCACAGCAGGTGAAATCCTTCCAGTGTGGCGTTGTGTCTGATATTAACTTCATTGGCCATGTCTCTGTGATGAGTGTGATTCTACTCTGCCCTCTGTTATTCTCTTTGGTGCAGGGTTAGCACCATTAGCTGGTCCATCTTCTTAAAGACAGATCTTACATGTCAATAGCGATGGATGGAAGAACAGGTCCATGTTGTCCTTACTAGCTCACACAGCAGCACAGGTACGTCATCCTGACTCCTACTCTTCAGCTCGGGCCTCCACCAGTTAGCATTAACATGCTAGGGCCGCTAACAGCTTAATCTCCATATACAAAAACAGTGGTTTACTATGGTTACCAGTAGGATGCATACAGGAATATACAGTTGTGCCGGAAAGTTTACACCCCACAGCAGAATTTCTGATTTTTGGGCTTTTTCTCAGAAAATATGAATGATAACACAAAAACTTTTTTATCACTCATGGTTAGTGGTTGGGTGAAGATATTTATTGAAAAAAAAAATTAGTTTACTCTTTTTTAATCATAATGACAACGGAAACTTCAAAAATGACCCTGATAAGAAGTTTACACACCCCAGTTTTTTAATACCTTGTATTTCCCCCTTTAACATCAATAACAGCTTGAAATTCTTTGTGGTCGTTGTGGATGAGGGTTTTTATTATTTCAGATGGTAAAACTGCCCATTCTTCTTGGCAAAAAGCCTCCAGGTCCTGTAAATTCTTGAGCTGTCTTGCATGAACTGCAGGTTTGAGGTCTCCCCCCTCTGGATCAATGATGTCAAGGTCAGGAGACTGAGATGGCCACTTTAAAACCTTCACTTTCTTCCGCTGTAGCCAATGGCAGGTTGATTTGTCCTTGTGTTTTGGATCATTGTCAAGTTGGAACGTCCAAGAACGTCTCATGTGCAGCTTCTGGGCTGATGGGTGTAAATTTTCCTCCATTATTTTCTAATATGCATTCATCCTTCCATCAGTTTGGACCAAGTTTCCTGAGCCTTTGTAGCTCACACATCCTCAAAACATCAGTGATCCACCGGCATGTTTCACAGTAGGAATGGCGTAACTTTCATCATAGGCCTTGTTGACTCCTCTCCAAATGTAATGTTTATGGTTGTGGCCAAAAAGTTCAGTTTTGGTCTCATCACTCCAAATGACTTTATTCCAGAAGTCTTGAGGCTTGTCTCTGTGCTGTGAGCTGGATATTTTGTGGCATTTGCGTAGAAATGGCTTTCTTCTGGCGACCCGACCATGCAGCCCATGTCTCTTCATGTGTCTCTTTAATGAGGATCTTGAAACATCCACCCCAATTTTTTTCAGAGAGTCCTGTATTTCAACTGAAGTTATTTGAGGGTTTTTCTTTGCATCTGGAACAATTTTCCTTGCTGTTGGAGCTGAAATGTTTGTTGGTCAGCCTGACCATGGTTTGGTTTCAACTGAATCCCTCTCTCTCCACTTCTTCATCAGAGTTTTAACAGTGCTTCTTGGCATCCTCAATTCCTTGGATACCTTTTTATATCCTTTTCCTGTTTCATACAGTTGGATTAACTTTTCTCACAGATCCTTTCACAATTCTTTTGCTTTCCCCATGACTCAGACACCAGAAACTTCAACGTAGCACTGAGTGAAAGATGCACGTGTCTGTCAGGAGCTCAGAAACTCACTGAGCTTTTATACACACACACTGATTACAAGCTAATAGATCACAGGTGAAGATGGTTACCTTTGGTAGACATTCAAACCTATTTGTGTCAAATTTTGTGCATGTTATCAGGCCAGAATCACCAGGGGGTGTAAACTTCTTAACACGGTCATTTTTGAAGTTTCTGTTGTCATTATGATTTAAAAAGAGTAAGCTTTTTTTTCAATAAATGTCTTCACCCAACCACTAACCATGAGTGACAGAAAGGATTTTGTGTTATCATTCATTTTTTCTGAGTAAAGGCCAAAAAATAAGAAATTCTTCTGGGGGGTGTAAACTTTCCGGCACAACTGTTAAAAGGACAAACAGCACTGCAAACATAACCAATTTGGTGTCCATGACCAACAAATGAGGCAAACAGTGATAGTGCATTTAGCTTTTACATGACAGGGCTGACATTATTTTCCGTGGAAATGCAGCATTTTCCCCATTCTCTCTCATTTATCAATTGATGTAAAATTTTAAAAATGAGAATCTGTTTTATTTTGAGAATTGAATTTATTACCCCTGTCCAAGTGTAAAATATGATTCAAAATTCTGGCCATGAGCTGGTGGCAGTAAGGAATTTGGTGTCAGGTGCTGCCAACAACTTCTGTATGCAGGGAAACCCTTGGTGAAAGAGTGGCCAGTTGGTTGGTTGTTGGTGAATTTCCTGTCGTAGCGACTCCTTTGCAGCGTCTCCCTCAGTTGTATCCCCTTTTTTGGGGGAGGTGTTGTGTGGTTTCAACTAGTGACTAGGTTGACTTTTCAAAGATGTTTCCTTTTTAATTTGCAAACAAAACCACTTGCCATTTTTTGCCTCCTGTGGGAAAGCTTGCGCTATAGAACTGTGTTTATCCTCATATTTTCTTAGGAAAATTAAACAATGTGTATTTGCACAAAATCTAGCGTTTCAATGCACAGTAAATAGACACATCCATGAGTATTGAACCATCAAACATCTTTGTGAACCTCCAGTTGTTTTCCTCTGATGCTTTTTAAAGTCTCTAGGTTTCCTCACTGGGTTTG
>RPOG01004654.1:0-41691 GCA_008086565.1 Thalassoma bifasciatum
GACCTGCTGCCCTGATGAGCTTTTTCCTTCAGTTTGTGGCTCAGGAGCTTCTTGTGATTGGCTGCTGTCTTGTTCCGAGCCTTGTGATTGGTTAAAGTCAGTTCTGTGTGTAGATGTTATTCTTTCTCTCTGGGAGTCGTCCTGTGAAGATTCCTGTCTCTGCTGCTCGAGAACGTCTCTGTAGAGGAAGTCTAAAGGATCGGAGGACGACTCCCCCTGCTGGCCATCGTGGTTCTCTTCATCTGTGAGGAACAGTAAAATAATAACATCAACATCAAACACTTTTCCACCTTTAAACCACTAACATTCCTCCCAATCATTGACCATTTACCATGCTATGTTATAAAGCTTATAACTGCAGAACTATAATGTCAAAATTCATCAGTGACACCTCATTTGAAAGATTAAAGTCTTTAGTTTCAGAAAATGTCATGTTTAAATATGTCACAAAACATCCGCCACATCACTTCTTCACCTTTTCATCTACATCTGGGTGAAATTTGAGCTTTCTAGGTAAAACTTTGTAGGAGTTAGAGAGTTTTTAGTCTCATGAGAGCAAACACCAGCAGATGCGTTCTCATTAACCACAGTCTAGTCTGACAACCTTGTGCAAACAAAACCAGCTTTGTCAGTGCTCAGTGTCCTCTTTGTAGTCTACTTTGTTTTCTCTGTGAAAAGATTCACTAAAAATCATGAAATAATAGCTCCAGGTCATGGATTGTACCTCTCTTGTTGTGCACATGAATATAAATGATTATGTGCGGCAAAAAAAACAAAACAATTTTTCGGCAATCTAATTAGCTACGGCAGGCTTCCTGAAATCAGGCTCTCCTGGCATCAAATCCTAGTGTATTGAGATGGGGACACTTCTGTCTTGTCAGATTGACATTGAGGAGGAAATGCTATAAGACTGTGAAGCTGCTGTTATTGATGAGAACGAACACAAGAGACAGACAAACAACGGACTTTACAAGAGAAATTTCACCACTTGGAATAATTTGATGAAACAACACTTTTGATATGTTTGAGCTCTGGATTCCTCTGGTGGAAAGGAGAGTGAATATTCAGGGTACGGGCGTCAGGATGTGACATAATGACCCCAAACAGGTAGGACATCCCAGTTGTTGTGATCACTATCAGAGTGTTTGATTAAAGTGTGACTGTTTACACTTTGATGACCTCAGGAACGGCAAAAGAGGTTAAATAAAGAAAGTTGGAGTGAGTCTCCCCTCGGTCCCGTACCTCTGTGGTAAAGTGCTGTGAGAAAACCCAGACGATCGTTTCCCTGGAAAAGCGCCTGTTCGATTTCCATCTCCCGCCGCGACAGCGCCCGGCTGGAGGCGAAGCGCTGTGGGCGGGACAGGAGCTCAGCCCGCGCCTCGATCTTGTCTCTGATCACCTGCAGGCGCTGCTGCTTCACACCTGGAGCTGCACACACACCGTGGGACTGCGAGGGCACAGGATCATAGAAAACATGGATGTGACATTTATTAATTCAAAGAAACCAAAAACATAGCTGAATGTTTGGGTTACACCCATGAAAAATGTGCCAAATCTTCTTTGTCAATGCCAAACAGCTCATTGTTGTCTCTGGTTTGGTGGATGATTGTCTGTGATGACTCTATCAGAGCCCTTTGGCAGAAAAGATATGGCAAATCTCTTTAAAGGTGCAACTCACAAACATGGTGCCATTTAGAAGAGAAACAAACAGGAGTTACGACAATATAAGATTTATTACTGAGAAACATTCTTACAACAGAGACATAATCAACCAAAGACAAGTTTACTCACTTTTTGTGTTTAGTTTCCTACATCTTGTAGTCGATTGGAGGATTTTTGGGAAGTGCATGGACTTATTGAGATTATAATCTTGTTCATCAGATACATATGTAAACTTGGTGTATTTGAGCCAGTAGAAACACTAAAAAGGAATTAAAATAAAGAAAGGATGTATGTGTTTGAAAGACATAAAGAAACGGAAGTGTTACAGTTTGGGGAGTTCAAATGATGAGTTGAAATTGTGATGTATGTTTCATAGTTTCGAAAAGCCATATAATAATCAATGAAAACAACTCAAGATGGTAAAGACGTGGGCCTTATTTTATTATTTTTGGTCTTATTGTCCTTATTGCTCATGTTCTGGGTATTTTTTTGGTGAGTTCTCATTGTGTCAAATGAATCTGTGGGAATTTGTTTCATTGTGTTAGCTGCTTTATGTGAGATGACTCCTAGATTTTTGTTCCTTTGAAATTCAAAGTCAATTTTGACCTGAAAGAAATTGTCAAACTTGAAGCCAAATCATTCAAAATCTCTTATCAGAAAATGTAGATATATGAATATGGATTTATTCTGTAAAGAAGTAACGTCATAAATGTCGTCATCCTTTATGTTTCTGGAGTAAAAGTTTTGTATATTCAGCTCCTCTGTGGCAGATTTTATTTTTCTTACCTTCTCTTCTCCCTCCGCTGCGTCGCGGCTCTGCCACAGCTGGATCTCAGCCTCAGTCAGACCCAGCTCTCGTAAACCGGCCAACTCTTTCTCGCCGTCCTGCAGAGTCTGAAACTGTGAGAGCGTCCTCACCCCCGCGGCCTGTTCCCCAAACGGACGATAGAGCGCAGACGGAGCGAAGCATTTCCTCTTTGCTACACACCTGGAGAAGTGATTTTAATATGAGGTCTGAGAAAATAAAAGCAGCTGCAGGTTTTAATGTTTGGATTTGATAAAACTGAAACTAAGATGAGCCGTTTGGCTCTGAGGCGTCTGAATGAAACACTCTCAAAATGATCTAATGGACGTTCTGAGGAAAGTGTGACCAGTGTTGAAGCTTTTTGGCTCATATTAACTCAAAATTTGAGATAAAAAGTGAAAAGCTATGAGAAAAAAAGCCAAATTTGAGTTAAAAATGTCTTAATTTTTGCACTGAATAGATACAATTCTGAGAAAATTAGTCAAAATTATGAGATAAAAAGTCAAATTATGAGAAAAGGTTTAGATTTTGAACTACAAAGTCAAAGTTGTGAGATAAGGTAAAAAATTTGAGATATTTAAGTCAGAATTTTGTGATTAAAAATCAAGTTCTCGGTTTTCACAGTTAAGATCATGAGGGAAAACGTTGAAATTTTGATAAAAGATTTGACTTTACCTGTGCAAAAAAAAAACCCAAAGAAATCTCAAAAGACAATTATTTTTCATTTCTACACTTTGCAGTGGCAGAAATTGGCTTCATTACATTATTTATGTTGAAATCACAGAAATTTTGGACCAGGTAACATTTCTTATTTTATTTCTGTGATAGCCAGACTTGAATTCTGTTTTTAAGATTGTCATTTTTTCTTAATGATCACTTTGGCTGGGGAACTGAAATCCTTGTACTTTCACTGTTTCTGACCTGTCGACATCCACATCTGTGTGCAGCTGCTGCAGCAGGAGGCTGTGAAGCTGTCGCTGACCCTCTGTCTCCTGCTCCTCCAGCAGCGGACCATCCTCACACGAGCGACGACTCACTCTGGAAAAACCAGCACAGAAACATGAGTGTGGAATCTCAGAGTGGCTTTTATAACTGTACAAGACATAAATGCAAAATCCTGCTGAAGGTGAAACATCTCAGTCTGCACTTAATTGATACATAACTTTTGTCTGAAGGGCTACGGCTGATATAAATATTTACACAAGTCATTGTGCTGTTATTTTCTACAGATAATTACCCATGTTATGCTAAATACCCCTTGAACTTTGAGAAAACTAAGTAATATTAGCTGTAACCCTCCTGTTGTCTTCAGGTTATTTTGATTTCAATAGTTATTTTGTCATAACTTTGATTATCTGTCATACAATTGATTGAAAATTACAAAGATCAGGGGTTTTCAAAGTATGGAAGAGTGAGCCTTCCCTGAGGAACCACAATGCACAATTTTATCTGAATAAGGTCTATCGTACCATATATTACACAAGTAATTGTTAAATCAGGGTACCTGCAGGTTTTGTCAAGTCAAATGTAAGACTTTTTAATGCCACTTTGAATGACATTTAAGACCAAAAACACATAAATATAGTCAATGTTTGGGGAATCCTGCTGTTTTACCACCAAAGTATAGCATGTGTCACTTAATAAGACTCATTCAAGTTTATTTTTTTGTCTGTTTATTGAACATAAAGTTGCTCATTGGTTAATATCTGTATGTAAAAGTGCAAACAGTGACCCACAGTCACAGACTGGCTAACAAGGATGCAGATAACAATTTATATCAGTAGCTTGTACGACAGTATCCACTCTATATCTCCTTCTTGAAAAGTCCTGCCAAAGAAATATAATCAATAACACATTAACAAATCCTGCCCTGACAAATTTAAGACCCTTGACTGATCTATTTAAGATCAGAATATAACATTTAAATGAATTTAAGACTTTTGAAGGCCTTAGTTTCAGATACATGAATTGCAGACTTTTAAAGGATGTGTAGGAACCCTGTAAATATATGTGAATATGTTGGAAAGATCTTCACCAAAATGGGGAAACAAAAATATTTGGCGGAAGTTTTTCACCTTGTACTTTATAAGCAGTAAAAACAGATGGTACAGAGTAAATCTGAAGACAACAGGAGGGTTAAATATGAAATGATGAACTGGGAATTATCCTAAAAAGGATGACGATTCATGTATAATAAAAGGTATTGTTGAATGAATTAACAGATACCGGCTGACAGTTTTTTCTAATTATGTTATAATGAACTTACTGTTCATGTAACGACATAGCAACACGAAGAGGGTAGAAATTGGTCAAAGAGAACAGTTAGTTCACAGTCGAGTCTGTCAGCTTTCATTGAGTATTATAGAGACATTACTTATTAAAAAATATAGTGTTAATGAAGCCTTATTGCTGAATTTGACCCGTATTTTCGAAAAGCTGATACCAAAAAGAGCATTAGCTGAGTTGACTGTTGCTATCTCCATGACAACAACGCAGCACGAGCGACTGCGCCACGTTACGGACGGACACATTCAATTTAAAACTGTTTTTTTTCTCCACAAAACATTATTTGTTATAACTCGTGTAAAAGAAAAACAGTTACTTTACTAAGCTACAGTTCGTAGAAAATTACTGCTGTTATTTTTACCTTCGCATACTTCCGTCTTGTGCTTTCACTTCCGCTATGTTGAATCATGGGAAATGTAGTTAAATCGCCAATTCAACGAAAATGAATTTATTGATCTGATTTTGAATACAAGGGGGAGTAATTCGAGAAAAATAATGTCAAATTTCAGCGAAGGAATATTTTTGAGATGATTATATTGCAATTTTTAGAAGAATTGGAACAGAAACCATAACTTGTTTCAAATAAAACACGCTTTATTACAACCTTGGGAATACAGCTCTGGAAAAAATTAAGAGACCACTGCAATTTTTCAGAAATCAGCATCTCTACATATATGACAGTCATTCCATTGCAGTGTCTGTTGAATTCCAACACAAGCACACCTGTTTCTACCTGTATCTACCAAATAAGGTACTGATGAGGTGATCACCTGAAACAAATCTTATTTAATGAGAAAATGTAGGGAATGTGGAGAACATGCCAGGATGCATGAGAAAAATTATTGCAAATCAGGGTTATTCTACCAAATATTGATTTCTGAATACTTCCTAAGTTAAAGCAATAGCAATGTGTTGTTTAAAACTGAATATGAACTTTTTTTTTTTTTTTTTGCATTATTTGAAGTCTGACAACAGTGGGCTTTTTGTTATTTTGACCATTTTTCATTTTAAATAAATGCCCTAAATGACAATATTTGGAATTCGGGAGTAATGTTGTCAGTTTATATGAAAAATTTGCAGTGGTCTCTTAAATTTTTCCAAAGCTGTATATTGGTGTAATGGAACTCTAAACTAGACCTAACATGCATTAATCTTGTTGTGAATCTTGTAAAGGAAAATTCTATCAGACACACCCAGCTTCATTAGAAAAAGGTGTGGTTTTAACCCCACGTCTTTCATCAACTCTGACTGGCTTTCATTCATGCATGTGCGCAGTTTTTTTTTTTTTTTTAAATGTAATGCTGCAAAGCTTTACTGAATAAACATATATAAATATATATATAAACCGCTCCCACCCTCCCCACCCAGATGGAGTGTCCTCAATTAGCCTGCTGGCTGACGTCAGTAAGGTGACATGGGTGCTTCTCTTCACCATCTCTGCTGCAGCTCTGCAATAATAGATGGGGTGTTCTGATGGGAGCAGAGCCGCGCTGGTTGCATGCAGTTGAAAGTTCCCATGCATGAGCGCGTTGTGCAGCAGCAGCGGCAGTGGCACCGGCTCCTCTCTCTCCGCCTGCCTGCTGCCGGTGCTGGGTCGCCGGCAGCTCGGCTCCTCTGCAGGGCTGCAGGGCTGCGCAGCTCCTGACTGACAGAGAGATGAGGGGTGGGGACGCAGGGTGGGGTCACAAGCAGGGAGAGGCGGAGGAGGAAAAGGCAGAGAGAGAGAGCCCAGCCCTTGAATACACGGCAACAACACGCCGTCAGAGAGAGGGAGAGACTCAGAGAGACTGGCTGTTTTTTGGGGGGAGCAAAGGGAACCTTCGACGCTGCGGATATGAACTGAAAAGAAACACTGGAATAGACAGGGATCGTGAATTTATATCCCGAAATTTGACTGTCAAGGTGGCAAACTAGCCCCCCCTAAACCCTCCTCTCTTCACAACAGTTCTTATTCAGATAGAGCTACACCCAAAGCCCCGACCGACCCCCTCCTGCTGCTCCACCCCTCCGTCGCTGCACCGCTCCGGCAACCGAGATGCACACGGAGACCCGTAACAAGAAAGTAAGTGCACCTTATTGACTTTGCCCAGGTCAATGGAGAAAGAAACATCTATGTGTGAGGAGAATCTGCCTGTACACAAGCAGAGCTGACACTGTCATGCGCCAAATATGACTGTCAATGAGAATGAACGTCCACAACAGCCAATTGCAAGTGTATCCTTGCAGGCAGGCAGGCGGTTTATTCTGCAATTACTGGAGCAGTTTTGTAACAACGACCTTATTGCATTGCAAGAACATCATGCTGAAGGCAGTGTCTTGTCCATGTTTCATGCAGAAGCCTCTCCGTCTCCTCTCTCCCAGGCTTTTCTCTTTCTCTCTCTCTGCGCGAGGTTAGCTCAGGTCCAATTTTAAATGCTCTGTGATCTCTGAGAGGCAGGAAGGAAACGGAAGGCAGAAACTGCAGCTTGTAGGACACCATCTTAGCTTTTAAAGGGCCAGCAGCCTCTCCTGAAACACAAACAGAGCCCTGGGAAGCAGCCAGGTGCTCTGCCTCCAGATACACCCTCACACACAGGCTCAGCTCAAGACGTGTGCCTTTAAATGAGTATTGCCTCATCAGTGTGTGTTTTCTGTGTCACTTGGCCTGGCAGGATATTCAAAGTAAATGAAATCTGGCTTCAGATGCTGAAAGAGAGGGGGAAGTGTCCTCCTCTGCTGCAGATTCAGATTTTTTCTTTCATGCAAGAAAGATGATGGAGACAAGTTGCAGTTTAGTGAAAAACTTCCAAGTTGACCTTTAACCTGCAAATCAACACAGCTGTTGACGTGTCTTTTCAGTTTGGACATTTAGTTGCGTACTGTAAACAACAACAACAGCATGAAATCACACGGCCCAGGCTGATTGAGAATGATGTCATCGTGTGGTTGGTCCAGCTGTGCGCGCTGTCTGCAGCACTTGTAGCTTGGCTCATTCTCTCCTACGACTTCTTGAAGTTCTGTCTCACCGTTTCTATCAAGACCTGCAGAATCCAGATGAGGAGGCTCAGAAATCAGATATTTGTTTCACCCTCTTACATTTGCATTTGTCTGAAAAAGCTGTTGGTCCAGCTGTAAATGTATGCACAAAATTCACAACTCTTTCATTTGCTTAGACATGAAAGCCTGGATAATATGTATTATGCAAAGTCTGTTTTTAGTATCTTTGCAGACAGCTACAGGGCTCTCACCTCATGCTCTTATATGTGCAAAACCTGTACGTCAAATAACTTTGGTTTTGAGCTATGATAAAGACCTGCCATTCAGGCCCAAATTGTTTTTTTGATTAAGTTGTAAACATATTGATTTCTGCTGTAAGAATCAGCTTCATTTGAATGAGTGTTATGTGGTTTCTGGTGTTTCTGCAGCCAGACCCTAGTGGACGCTTGAAGAACTGCAGTTTTTTAAAAAAGTATTTTTTTTTTTTTTAAAACCCTGATTCCAGGACTTTTGGGGGCAGGGCCTGATTCTGTGTTTTTATTTCCCCCTCTCTTCGTCCCCAACAACATGATTCACTGTGATTAACACGAGCCCTGTTTGCACAACAACGGCTTCAGGGTGAAACGCAAAAAGTATCATTGTTTTTGAGCCTTAAATAGCATTTTCACCGACCAAAACCCAAACTTTTGAAAAGACTCTTGAATAGAATTTTTCTGAAACCCCTTTTCCACTGTTGCCTTGTAAACAACAAGCTAGAGTTTTCAATGAAAACGCTTATGTCACGCTCAGCTCTGCATGTGTCATGTGCGAACCAAACAACAACAAAAGTGACCCACAGTTTTGTGCCTGTGCTGCTGAATCCACAGACTGCCTTCTACCAAAATGTGCAACTATTACACTATTTCTGCGATTAGAGAAGAAGTTTTTAGTATGTGAACAGCTGACCTCTTCTTCAGCTTGTATACCGTTGTTGTGTTTATGGCTCTTATAGTTATATCACCATCTACAGGCCTGACATGTGTACTACAGTGTTTTCAGTCCCTGCAGATTTTTTCTTTGCATTTTCCTGCATTTTAGGGTGAAACATTGTCGTGTAAATGGAGCCTTGGTTTAATAACTCTTAAACATTCGTCTTCTTTGAGCCTGATAATGTGAATGTGTCTCTTTCTGCTCCTGGTGTTACAGTTTAAAGAGTGACCCTGTAAACTGGAGACCTTCAGCTGAGTATCCAGTTTACAAAAACTGTTGAAACGCCAGAAAAGGCTCTCTGAATGCATCCTAGTTAAGTTTTATACACACGTTTATATATGTGTCATAATCTCCTCATCAGATAAGTATTCAATGATGATTGAGAAAGATGCATCTCGCTGAAAGTTTTTAATCAAGAAGGTCGCTCTTTAACCTGAAACACCAGTTGATATCTGCTGTTTTAATAGTTTAGATGCAGGCACAGTTGTCCTCTTTTTCTCCACTCCAAGCTGTTTTAGGATTTTTGAAATGTTGTTGAAGGTGTCATTTTTGCTGAGTGGCCTGTGTGTCTGCTTACTGCCCTCTGCTGGTTTAAAGGTGACTTGCAATTACTTTTATTTTTTTCCCCTGCACTGCTGCTATGGAAACACTACCAATAAGAATTTCCTGCCTTTACAGATGTTACTTTTTCCCTGAAGCTGCCTCACCTCTGGGTGGAGATGCACTCATTAGTGGATGCATTTACACACACCCACACACAAATAAAGTTGCTACAATAATAGCTCCTGTGCTGAGTGTTACCAATGATGACTGTGTGTTGTTGTAATAGGCCTGGGTGAATCTATTAGATGCAATAGGAGCAATTATGACGTCTGCAGCACGTCAGTTACTGCGTCTGTGCACATGAGCATCAGCATCTGAGTCACACGCGCTTGATTTGCCAAATACAGTAAATCTGCAGGAATGTGCAGCCATGCAACGCTAAATCTGCAGGAATTTCATTCATACAAAGTTTATTTCATTTTACATCAATCTCAGCTGACGATCCACTTTGTTTGCAGTGTTTTATCTGCACATCAGATTATTTTCATGCCCACAAGCTGGGTCATATCAGGAAAAGTTGTTTAATATTTATAACCCTTGCTGTAACTTCAGTGTAAAACTGTCAGGAGAAAGAGGATAGTATGCATAACTGTTTCTAAAGACTCACATTCTTGAATCTCCTCCAGCATGCAGCCTGTTTCCTAATATCATGAACTTGTTGTTTTGTTTATCTTTTCCTGCTCTGTCTGTCACTCTTTGTTCACCTTTGACCCAGATCGCTGTTTTTTTGACTCTGTGAGAGCGGAAATCAATTTCCTCCCCGTCACAGTTACGGCTGTGCATTATTGGAAGTGTAGTTAACGGAGCGCTCCTTCAGGGCTCCACTGAGCATGCTCAGTACTCAGCGTGTGTCTTTGTGGTTTGTGTGTGTGTGTGTGTGTGTGTGTGTGTGTGTGTGTTGAGGATCAGCTGGGCTGTGGACGTGAGAGCAGGGTCAGCTGTACATTCCTGGGCAGGGCATCAGCAGCAAAGGGCCCTTGAATACAAAGTCTGCCTGTGTGTGTGTGTGTGTGAGAGAGAGAGAAAGAGAGCTGATGCTCCACAGTGTGTAATGATTAACTCTGCTGAACAAAGTTTGATTAAACTGCAGAGATAGTGCATTTATACGTATGACCGAACTGTTAGTGTGTCAGAATTTTAACGTCACTTTACTCAGGATTTTCTTGGAGACCATGAAAGTCTCATTTAAAAAAAAACTGTGCACGAAAGAAAGAAAATGTGTTGTTTTCTTTTAAAATTAGAGCCATATTTGTAGGACATGTGCATTTGTTGGATATGTCGGTGGTTGGGTTGTCAAGATTTCATTTTTTGTGAGCGGAAATATTGCGATTTTATGATTATTCACCATAATCAACAAGGTGAAAGAAAACAACAAAAGTTTTTGTCTTTAAAAAATCATAACTGATGCTTGAACTTTTAAACATTCACTGTCCTTCACAATAAAACATTTCGATACTCCTTTATGTTAAATAGAATAGTATAATATAAAACAATAATGAACTCTAGGAACTGTAGGCACTTTGAAGATTAATTAATTTGTTGTCTCTGTAATTCGCCACATCTATGAATGAATGAATGGGTGGATGAGTGCGGGGATGGGTGAGTTTGGTTAATACAGAGGAAGAGTAAGTGGGGGTAGGGCACGAGAAGCTATTGCTTCTTCCTGCTCCTTTTTGGTCATATTGAATGCTTTATTTCGCAAGCAAATGTGGTATTATGTCCCCTTAAACTGACTATTTTTGTTGAATTTTTTTTTGCTGTTTTCTTTGTCTGAAATACACTGAAACTGAATGTCATACACTTTCATGGAAAATATTTACCTTCAAACTGGAATTATTACTTTAAAAATTAGGGGTAATATTAGGATTTATGTTATTATATTATGGCTAAGGTTGTCACGATTTTGATTTTTTGAATCACGATTATTGTGAGAGGAAATATTGCGATTTTGCGATTATTCGAGATTATTGACAGTATGAAAGAAAACTGAGATTTTACATGTTTGTCTTTAAAAAGTCTTAAATGATGCTTGAACTTTTAAACATTTACTGTCCTTTAAAACTAAAAGGTTTCAATACTCCTTTATATATCTTCCTCAAACTGGAATCATCATCTTTAAAATTAGGGGTAATAATATATATATTATGTATTGCACTTGACATGATACAGAGTTTACTTGTGAAATTAATGAACTCTCCTCATGAAAAATGACACCCATTCACAGTAGCTGTTGCATAAACAGGGTAGACTGGGTGAACCAATCAAACGCACCCTTCCCAATACTGTGTGTGTTTATGCAGCAGCTGACATCTCTTAGTGAATCAGTCTGAAGACAAACTGTGAAATCATGACTCTTATTAAGATCCTCAGAATTAAACTGAACACTTAAAAATAAACAAATGAAAAATAAAGATCTTAACGCGACAGAGCTAAAAGTTTAGCCCGAGTGTCAGCCGATGAGGATGATTGACAGTTAATATTCTCCATAACTCTGATGTGTTATGTTGAAGCAGGTTAACACTCTGAAACAGGTGATTCGATGCTACTTTGCTATAGTTTTTGTCTTAGAACATTGCAGAAAGTTAGAACATTTGTTTTCTTAAGACAGAAGTCTCGTGTGCCTCTGCATCTAAAATTTGTCATGAAAAACCTACCGTAGTTTTGCATCCATTCGAAATGTGCCAAATATTCTCTGCCAATGCCAAACAGCTTTTTCAGCCATTGATTCTTGCTGGTGTCAACTGACCTATTGTTAAGTCCCGCCCTCAAACATGAGCAGCAAATCACAGTATGTAAAGCTATCAGGGCTGAATTGATCCTCAATAGTCACTTTTGCTGCCAAGATGCTCACAGATGTAGGTTTTGTTTTCCTTCATGATGAGAGAGAAGTGTTTGTGGTGCACAAGCTTCACAATATTTTTCCTGCTGTGTAACTAATCCATCAAAATTCAAGCTATGCACAGGCATTTGTTGATCTTTGAGACACATTCAGTAACGCTGTCGCCTCAGGTGCATTCAAGGACTGTCGTAAATGTAGTCTTGGAGATTAAAAATAAAGCCACACAAAGAGTATCATTCTTCTTTAACTCCACTTTTATCAGTGTGTAATGACCTTTCCTTAACTCCGCAGGGACAGCACAGCAGCTACTCGGACTAAAAAATAATCTACCAAACACAAACTTCCTTATTTTTTGTGCTGTGTTTCTAAGCTTATGAGATGGGAGTTGATTTCTGTGGTCAAATATAAACCGTGCTGTACTTCCCAGCATGCAGCTGCTGCTTTTCTTAGCTTGAAGAAATGATTCCAGTGCCGCTTTTGTTGCTCATTCCTCCCACACACATGCACTTTTTTTGTCTTCTGAATGAAAGCAGTCCATGGTGATTCATTGTTAAATTTTGTGGTGATGGTTCGCAGTGTGCTGTGAGCTTTTTAGACAAACTCTGTTTATGTATTAATCCAGTGAATTCTGCAGCACAAAGTGCTTGAGCGCATCACTGCATCCTAGTTTTTGAAGTAGGAGGAGGTGGGATCAGGAAAAAGTCTGCATGTTTTTAAAGTCATATTTATCCTGATGCACTCAGGGCTGTGTTGGTAATTTAAAGACACTCATGACCTGCAGATCAGGAGTCCCAGGCCTCAGCGCCAGAGCTCACGGCATTCTCCTGAAGTAAGTGTTTTCCAGGTGGCGAGGAGGAGTCGCAGCGAAGCGGCTCACTGCACTTTTCCATTTTCTTTTTTATGTGCTGCTCTTATTCGGAGTAATTTACAGCGCACACTGCAGCACAATAAGCTGCCGATCCTTGATCACCGGCGTTAAAGGCGGGGTCAGGGACGAGGGGAGGGAGATAAACGAGAGCAGAGTCGAGATGTTGGTGTCTGCTCTTGCAGAGGCAAAAATAATCAGGACCCCCCCCTTATAACAAGACAAAAAGACTAACTGTTCGCTCAGGGGGCTTTCTCACTGCCGGAACTCAGGTCTAAGTTTAGTTCCAGGGACAAACTCACCCATTGAAGGGAACCAGGCAATTAATCGCAAATTAGATTAAATCGCAATATAATCTGCTGCAGTATCAAATTGCTGACAGTGCAACATTTCTTAACCTCAAATGTGTCAGAATACCAGATTAGGGTTTAACGATTCACAAAAATAATCTAATTGCGATTTCGTGAGCCATTATGTCTAGGTTCCCCATCATTAGTGTTGTTGGTATCAACTGCTATATTGATGGGATTGATTCCTATTTTTATACACATATAATTCTCATTTTGAATAAGAAAAACATGTTTAAAAAAAGAAGGATTTTGTGAAAAAAATACCATAGAAAGTTAGTTTGCATACACAGATACATCTCAAAATATTAGAATATCATAAAAAGTTTAATATTGTTGGTCTCTCATTTCTACAAGTGAAACCCAGATATTATTTAGACTTATGTTACAGGGATTTATTTCTTGAAATGTTGATGATTATGTAATGAAAACCCCAAATTCAGTGTCTTAGAATATTACACAGGATTAATAAAAAATGATATTGACCATTTTTCAAGTTTTCTCCCAATTTTGGCTCATTTTCAACCATTTTTGTCACCTTAAATTAATTAATATTGATGTTTATTGCTGTTTTTGCTACTTTTCACCTCTTCTGAAATGAGTGACATAAAATATTGAACTGTTTCTCAATATTCCAAGTTTTGAGATGTACCTGTCCTGTACATACAAAGAGAGTTTCTTTTTTTCTTTTTTTTTTTTTCAAAAATCCTTGTTGTCACCAACGTGTCTTATCAATTCAAAACAAGAATATAAGTAAAAAAGTTACTCTTCAATATAGCAACTGACAACAACATAAAAGATGGAGAACCTAAGAATAATTGCACAATAAATAACATTTGCGATATAGAGAAAAATAATCGCAATTAGATTATTTTTGTTCAGCCTTAGTTCTGGAGCTTTGTAAACCTTTTACCAGAAGCTAAAGGGGAAAATGTTTTTACCTCCACATTTTGCACACTGCAAAAACTGAAGTCTAAGCACATCACCATGTCTTATTTTTTAGTAAAAATTGTCTTTTTTTTATTTGAGCTACTATCACCAGACCAGGTGATAACAATTACTTATTTTAATTTTTTTTATAGATAGAAATGAGGTCTGAGAAAAAAGAAAAATTTGCTCGTAATGTTTTAATGCAAAAAACATTTTTCTCATCCCATTGGCTGATTTTTTTTTTGACTTGTTACATCTCAGACCTCATTTTTGTCTTTAAAAAAACTTGAAATAAGACATTTATATAACCCAGTCTGGTGAGTGTGGCCCAAATCAAGAATAACAAGACAAATTGTACTGAAAATAAGGCATAATGACTTTCTCAGATTTCAGTTCTTGGAGCAAAGTAAACTTGAAAATGCATTTTTCAATTCAGCTTCTTAACAGCTCAGGTGAACAAACAATTTTGCAGATTTGAACCAAAATGTTCCAGACTTAATCATTTTTGCATGATCAATATCTGAGCTGTCTGATGTGTATTTGGTGCTGCACTACTCAACCTGCTGACTGTGTGTGTGTGTGTGTGTGTGTGTGTGTGTGTGTGTGTGTGTGTGTGTGTGTGTATGTGACAGCAGAGATAAATGAGAGCGAGCTGGGAGGACACGTTGTGAGGAATGGTCGGGGTGCGTTCAGGCCGACACAGGGGTCACACGCGGCGGGTGGTGTTACAGTCAGGTCACACAGTCACCTGAATCACAGACAATTAACAGGAAGCAGGTCGTCTGAGGAGCAGAGGGGGGGTGGTGAGCTGGTGTGGGGGTGGACATCAGCTCTGTCTCGTACTCGTCTCCCAGATGAGGCAGAGCTGCACGGTAAAGCTGTTTTTACCTCCTCATGTCTGTGCGAAAGGATGATTGACTCCATAAGGACAGATGCTCTTTTGTTGCACCGTCGGAGCCTCCTGACCTCTCTGAGCGCGGTGAATACTTTACATACATGCATGCATGCACTTGTTTCCACACACAGGAAAATGAATTCCTTCAGGAGTAATCAGGGGTCTCGTATCGCCCAAGGACACTCTGAGCGAGTGTGAGGACCCTAACCTGTTCTGTAGAGTATCACATCATCAGGTAGAAGGAGAAACTTGTCCTGTGAAACCGTGTGAAACCGTGTGAAATAGTCACCCCAGTTTGATTTAGACACTTAACGACCAAAGGTTGTGACTAATTTTGGAGTCATGTGACATTAACACGGGTCCGGACTCTCCATCCCTCCTGACTTCACACACACACTCCTGATCAAAACCTTTAGATAAGATGAAAAAAATGAACAAAATTGCATCTTGCGCTGTTTGATCTTAAGAAGGTTGAGTGACAAAATGCAAAAAGAAGAAACTGAAGTGAGACAAAAAACTGAGTGAGAATTTCATTGCTTCATTTCATTGCAAGTATAAATAGTAACACCTTCGTCAAATATTGGAATGCAACCTACGTTAGAAAGTTTAGATTCTTCACATTTCAGCCGCTAGGTTCGTTCTACAGTTTATTCGACCGACGAAACATACTTAGTGAAAGAATCACTCTGATAGTGATCACAACAACTGGGACGTCCTTTTCTTGAGTCTTTCCTGCATCTCATTCCCCCCAGTTTCCTGCTCTATCTTCTCTCTTATCCTCTTAACTTAAAGATGTCCTCAAACTGTGAAGGTGTTCACTTTAAAGCTGGGAGGAAGCTTGTGAAACATCCAGCGAACGCTTCACAACTTGAACTAGTTCCACCTGAACTGGCTCACAAAGCTGCTACCAGCAACTGAACTGTAAACAAATCTGTTTATGGATCTGATAAATACTGATCAGCTCAATAACGCTCAGTCTTTATCTCAAACTGTAGCTTCAAATCAGAGCAAAAACCTCAGCACAGCAATATTTACTGCTCTTTCTTACACCAGGGGTCAGGTTAATGCTCAATTCTGATTGGTTGTGCATTAATTTCCAACAACGAACACCATTCAGGTGCACAGGTTAAATACCATCCGCAGGTTTTTAAGTCTTGAATTGTATACAGAACATTGAACTTTATTACATAGAGTAAAATTACTTTTACAGAAACCCTTGGGCAGATTTAATCAGAAGAAATAGCCTCTGAATCCCAAATTCACTGAAAAAATCATGATATTATAAATTAGCAGCTTTTTTATTGTCTGTTTTCAGAGTATGATTGGAATAAGTTTCCACCTGGTTGAGATTTCTGCTTTTGTGTCGCTCTGATTGACTCCATGCTGGCTCCCATTTGTGTAATTGGTGGCAAGATGACGCAATTGTATTCTTCATGAGCACAATTTATAGCAAACACACTTCGGTCCAGGTCTGAGTTATCTGCACGGCGGCGCAGACGAGGCTCATTACAGAGGAATTAAATCACGGTCGGCTCGGTGTAAGCTCTGTGGGAAGATGGCTCTGACACGGACGGGCTTTGTTTGACGGTTACTCTCCTTCCGTGTGATATTTGGGGTCTCAGTAATTGTGATCAGAGATGAATTTTGGTCCATGAGACGGAGTCGGCTCTGCCAGCTCAGTCTCGGTCTTATAAACGACGCCGTGGCTCTATTAATAGCTTCTGAGCCCTGGGGCAGGCCGGCCAGCAAACACGGAAAAAAGAGAGAGAGACGTCGTGATTCTACCAACGAACTCCTCTGACGACGACTCCACCCTGCAAACTCCTCCCTACCTTCAGTGAATCCATGAAACATCAGAAAAATCATATTAGAGGGTGGGGCATCCATTGGCAACAGTTAAATCACCTTTTTCAGAGGTCACAACGCATTTACAACTCCTCTTACTCCTAAATTCAATGGTTCATGTGGTGGAAATTTATATTAGCCTGTGTCAGGATATTTTTGTTCTTCTTAGGGGCTGAAAAAATGTTTTCAATTTTTTTCCAAACATATACTGTATGTATTTTTAAAAAAGTTATAGACAGGTGAAAAAGCTTATAAACTATAAATTATTCTGTGTTATAATGGATGAAAGAGAATTCAAATGTTTCACCAAGCATTAAAAAAAGATTATTTGTGAAAAAAAGAAAAAAAAGTCAAAGGAAAAAAAAAAGTCATATTTACATTTAGTTCACACTGTTTTATGTTGAATGCTCAGTTGCAAATATTTGAAAAAAACAAAATAGAAAACTTTTTTCTCATGCCTTAAGACAAATAAAAACACCAAAGGGAAAAATCTTGACACTGACTTTCATAATTCATGCATCAGAGGGTTAAGGATAAAGGATTCCCTCTTTGTTTCTACCAGTAGAGATTTCTTGGCTTTTTCAACCACCCCCAAGTGGACACTTAAGGTACTGCAGTTTTTTTCACTTGGCTTTATGCTTCGACACCAGTGTTTACCACTTAGTAAACATTGTTTTTGTTGTTGTTTGGAGTTGCGTTGAGCTGAAATGAAAGAAGTGGTTTTTGTTTACTGCTTGTTTACCAGTTCTGTGACTGAGTCTTTCTCACTCTGGGTGTTGGTCTGCATCAGGACTCTTAATGGAGCCAGGCGTGGCCGCTGTCGCTGGAGCGAACATGCGTCTGTGCAGAAAACAATACGGGCTCTAAGAGAGGGAAAGGAGTTTATCCGAAGGTCAGAGGGCTGCTGGGAGTTTGTCATGTGAGCCGCAGAAAGAACAGCTTTGTTGAGACTTCTCTCTCTCCATGTCACATCCATTTTCCGGGTTTCTCCCCTCTTTGAAGGCTTTCCTTCATCGTCTGAATCTGCAAAGAAAAGCAGATTTCAGTGATAGTTTCTCCACAAGTTTCTCTGCTCCAACACATCTCTGTAAAGGAACTTGAAACCCCGGTTCAGATGTGATCCTCTTTGTAAATCATTCAGAGCAGGAATGTATGACGGGTGTGAATTCCACAGTTGAAAGGAAAGTTTCCTGCCGGCGTTGACTTCATCAGAGGAGCCCGACAGGTAATTGTGTACATAAACATAAACACACAGCCCGGCTCTGGTGATCATATCAGGGGGAAGAATAACTGACGTAACTCTGCAGAGCGGGAAATGTTTTGGACGTTCTCACTCCACGACCTTCTGAGGTCAACTTTACTGTTTATACTCTGAAGAGTCGAGCATCAAAAGGAAGATGAGAAAGTGTTAAAACGCTGAGTTTGGCGTCTTTCTGGGTCAACTTTGTAGTTTTTGTTGGATGAAGTGACAGCAGAGGGTAAACAAAGCAGGAACCTTTGGTGCTGACAAACCAAACGACTGTTGAAGTATAAAACTGCAGTACCGCAAGTGTCCACTCGAGGCTGTTGCATTAAAATGCTCATTTTTACAGAAGCGTGTGTGTGTGTGTGTGTGTTACTTTTTTCCTCTATCTTTTCTATCCCTTTTTTTTCCTTCAATTATTTCACCTCCTTTTTGCTTTCTCCTTTTTTTCTTTTCCTCACCCTTTAATCTCCATCTTTCTTTTTTTCTTGTCATCATTTTTTTCTCTTCTTGTTTTCTCTCATTCATTCTTCCCACTTTTATTTTCTTTGCCTTATTTTAATTTTATTTTTATTCTTTGCTCCCTGATACTTATTTCCTTTTTTGTACTTGATTTTATTTTTTTTTACTCCAATTTGCTTTTTTCCTCCTTAATTATTTCACGTCATTTTTTTTCTTTTCCTCACCCCTTTAATTTCCATTTATCTTTTTCTTCTTTTCTCACCATCTTTGGTTTCTCCTTTTTTCTTTTTCTCATCCTAACATTCCCTTTTATCTTTTTCTTCTCTCACCGCTTTTCTCTTCTAATTTCCTCTCATTTGGTCTTCCCATCTTTTTTTTTAATTCACTTTCCCTTTTTTTGTCCCGTTCCAAATCATTGTTCTTCGACCACTAACATCTTATTTTTGCCTCATTTTTTTCTTCTTCTTACTCCTCTACTTCTTTTTTCTTCCCCTCAAAATTATCTCATTTTTTTAACGTCTGTTGTTCTTTTCTAATTTTCCTTTTTTTTAACCTTTTTCTTTTCTTATTTTTCATTTCATCTTTTCCTTTTTTATTATTTCATAATGAACATAAAGCAAGAAAAGAGAAAAACGGGAAACAGGAAAATGTGAAGATAAATCAAGAGGAAAAAGGTTTGAAAAGGGAAAAGTTACTCAGTTCCCAAAAGCTACAAAAGGACAAAAAAGAGGGAATTTAAAATACTGAAGGGTATTTGGGGAAAAAAAAATGAAAAAGGGAAGAGGAAAAAAAGGGAAAGCTTAAAGGGAGAATGAATCATAACAAAAGAAAAAGGAATGGGAGTAAAAAAGTTGGAGACAAAAAAGAAGATGACGCTTTAAGTGCAAAAGAAAAAGTTGGAGGAAGGTGAAGGGAACTTGAGAGAAGAAAGATGAAAAATGAGAAAAGAAAAAAAGTTGAAGTAAAAGTCAGAGAAAAGGTGGTTGCGGTAAAGAAAAACATGAGAAAAGAAACGAGAGGAGAAATAGAGAAGAGAAAAAAGAAGTAGAAGTATTCAATAGTGAGGAAAATGAGTAAAGAAAAGAGGTGGATGAATCATAAAAAGAAGAAACGGAGACACTAAGAAGAGAGGAACAAAAATGCAGAAAGAAAAGAGAGGGAGGAAAAGATGCAAAAAAGCAGAGACAAAAAAGAAAATTCAAAATGTAAAAAACGAATGTACAGGAAGTTGTAACATTTGCTCACGTTTCTTCCCGCTGAGGGCAAGGGGGGAAGTGTGTGTGTGTGTGTGTGTGTGTGTGTGTGTGTGTGTGTGACTGAGAATTGTGTGAATGAGTGTGTGCCTCCTGATTGGAGGGAGGCATGGGGTGGGGTTTGTTCAGCGTGCGTGTGTGTGTGTGTGTGTGTGTGTGTGCGTGTGTGTGTGTGTGTGTGTGTGTGTGTGTGTGTGAGGATATTGGCTGTGTCACCTCAGATTAGGCTTTGATGCGGTGCTGGTTGGTGTTGGTGGAGGAGAGTGACCCCCTACCAACCACGCCACAGTCATTAACAGAGGGGGAAAGAATCCTGTAGCGATGGCAACCACCGCCGCGCTGCCAAAACGCCACAAAGAGAAGAAAACGAGAGGGAAGGAGGAAGAGGAGGAGGAGGAGGAGGAGGAGGAGGAAGGGGGTTGGGTGGAGATGGAGGTGGGGAGGGTGTGTCTATAGCTGTGTGTGTGCAGTAATGATGATGAGGAAGAGAGGATGATGGGAGATAATCAGGTCACACACACACACGTGCGCTGAAATATTGATCCTCTCTGAAGTGTGTGTGATTGTCACACCGTTAAAGCCTCTCGAGATCAAACAGGAAGTGGAAGCAGGGTGAGAGGTAACCATGGTCACGTGACCTCAGCAGGTTTTTGTTCAGCAAAGCGAAACCTTGTTACCTCTGAGCGACCTCACGACTGCAGGAGACGCTTCCCCCTCACGACGTTTGTTTCTGATGACGAGAACGCAGAGTTTTACCGCCAGAAAAACCAGGGGCGGGAGTATTTCATTACAAATACTCAGATTACAGAAATTAAGTCGTTTCTTGGGGTACTTGAAATTCCAGTTTTTGCAGTGCAAAATCTGAATGAGTTCATGAACAATTGCTCATTGAACTCGTTCAGGAAAAACACTACAGTTCAGATTAAAGAAACTTAGCTGATACAACAAATTCTGGAAAAATATTGAAGCAGAAAACAACTTCAACAACCCTGCCTGAAATTTTTTAGTTTAATATTTGTCAGACTTTTCCCAAAATTACTTGGCGACCCCGCAGAAATCACCTCATGACCCCACGTGGGGTCCCGACCCAAAGGTTGAGAAACACTGCTCTACAGTATATGCTCTTTAGACTTTAACACCAGGAGCTGACAGAGACACATTTACACTATCAGGCTCAAAAAAGGCAAAAAAAAAGTTGAGAAGTTATTGAACCGAGTAAGTCACAGCTGGAGATCTTGTTGTTGATAAAAACACTATGGCTGTAACAGGTGAAAGTGAAAAGTTCTGGAACTAAATTTAGACTCTGGTTCCTGCAGTTGAAAAGCACCTTTAGCTTGTTTCTTGGTAGAGTTGTGTCAGTGTTTTGTTCATCAGGAGTCTGAATCTCACAGACAAAGGTTTTCCAGTCCAGAGTTTCCCATATTGACGTTTATTTGACACCATGTCCTTATTTAAGGAGGAGAACCTGAGTTATCCTCGTTCTGAAGCCCCTTGGTTCATAAGACAGCAGCTCAAACAACTAACTCCTCTGCTGAGCTTTACAGTAAGCACCTTTCCTTCTCTCAGTCTGCTCTCACTGCCCTAAAAAGGAAACCAGAGCGTGTGTCTGACAGCCTGTTACAGAGCCGCTGCTCAGGGGTCACTGTTTCAGGAGTCACTTTCACACACACGCCGCACAAAGCCGCACAAAGCAGCACAATGAACCTTTATCTCTGAGACCATCTGAAGTTGAGCAGGACACCTTCCTGTGTTTACACCTCCACCAACACCAAGAGATACGATCAGAGGACGGCTCTGAACAAAGGTGTTAACTCTAAGAGGCAAGATCACGACTCTCAGGGTGAAAAGAAACATCCTTCATGGGGTTTTAAAGTTTGGGGTAGAGGTTCCCAAAGTCCACAACCTCCAAAAAGAGTGCTGCCAGAGACAGGTGACCCCCTGCGAATCCACAAACAGACACATTCAGCCGATCAGTAGAAAGTTGGATTACACATGTGCTGTTTCATGAATTAATCTACCGTTGATATATTTTTGGAAAGTATTTTTAGACCCAACTTTGGAACCCACTGCTCCAGACTACAAGAACTAATCAAGATGCTTTTTGACCTCAGGAACTAGGGTCTAAATTTAGTTCTGGGTTGACAAATTTGGATGTGGCCTGCAAGAGACTTTTGATCGGGTCATTTTGGTATCAGAATCAGAATCAGAATCACTTCATTGTCCCATCGAGGGAAATTAGCGCTGCAGCCAGAACACACAATAGTAAGTAAGTAATATTTTAGCAATGTAACAGTACTTGAGTACAGATTTTCAGTGCTCTTTCCACCACTAGTGATTAGATGCTGTTTTTCTGCAGTTTGGATCATACAACATTACCGAAATTCGTACTAACATTTGTGTCCTAAGACGGTCACCTCTTGTGTCTCTGTGCACAGCTCACGCTTCTCTTATTGCACCTCTGGCGAGAGATTTCTGCTGTACTCGTAGCTTCTAAAAATTGTTATGAATAACATACCGTGTCTATTTATAACAGTGGTAATCATAAAGGCGATTAATCTTGACAACCCTAGGGGTAAGATGCACTGAATTACCTTAATGGCCGTCTGGCTGCCCTCTGCTGGTTGAGCTATATATTGCAATTGGTTTTATTTTTTTCCCCATGCATCACTGGCCTGATTGATGTAGCCTCTCCGGATTTTCAGCCAAACATGTACTTCTTGGGAATGTATAACCAGGAACTTTTACTTCAATTCAAACCCAAAGTGGTTCCTCCTGAACCAGGACCAGAAAGAGTGTTAGTGGTTTTTGATTGTTTCTGAACAACTTCAGTTTTCTTATGGTCGTGTCGGTTCTGTCAAGAAAGTTTTACGACTGTTTGTCTCATAAAGTAAATCTTGTGTGTTTGTGTGTGTTTGTGTGTGTGTGTGTGTGTTTGAGGTTACTTCTGGCCTGTAAGTGCTTCAAGTTCAGCGTTAGCTTTAGAGAAGTGCTCTAACCACAGCACTGCGGTTAAGACACACGGTCTTGTGTGTGTGTGTGTGTGTGTGCAGGTCCTGTCTGGTTGGGTTGGGGTAGTATGTGTTTAACTTAGTGCACTTACTTTGCACTCTGTGTGTGCGATTGTGTGGATAAGAGGGTGTGTAGGGAAGTGGTGTCTGAGTTTGCGTCAGCAGGGTGTGGTGTGATAACAGCAGGCGTCTCTCTCTCTCTCTCCCTCTCTCTCTCTCTCTCTCTCTCTCTCTCTCTCTCTCTCTCTCTCTCTTGCATTTACTCCTACGAGCCAGATGGAGACACACCCAGTTCTTCGCTGCACTTCTTTGCAGACTTCAGTGCAACAAAAAAAGACATTTTTACACAGAAACCTGAAGGAAAATGGGACAGAGGCAGATTCCTGTGAGACGTTAAGATGTGAAGTCGCCTCAGAAAAAGCTCTGAAGTCACTGAACTGTTCTTCAAAACCGCTCCCAAAGAGATGGGTCATGTTTGGCCTGACGCCATCCCGAAGCATCTGTCAGCCATAAAGGAGCCAATCAGCAGCAACATGAGTCAACTAACAGCTCCGGGAGAAGCCAAATGATCCTGGAGCAAAAAATCTAGTTTCAACCTGAGAAGAGCCTGAAAACCAGGGAAACATCTGGAGAACAAACCCAAACTGCACAGTTTGTAGAAGCTGAACAACACACGGATCAGACACCAGATCAAGATAAATCACTGATATTGACCCAGTTTGAGTCCTCATTAAAGGAACATTTCACAGTTAAAGCAAATACCCCCCCTCTCCAAACCTAGAGGACATCTTGGCTGTGTGAAAAATGATGCTCAGATCATGAAGGATATGAAGCTGTTGATTAATGTCACGTCAACACAACAGAGGGATAGTGCATTATGATATTGTCAATATGGAAAATAAAGATACAGGTCTGGGTGCTTGAGGTTATTCAAGATAAAGAAGCATCATGTATTTATTTATTATGAGAAACTGAAGCTCGAGCCACAGTTTGAATTAGAGACAGACAGATAAGCAGCTCAGGCCGATTGGTGCCCATGTTATCAATTTGACGCATATTGGCATCAGTCTTTTATTTTATCAATTATCAGCCAATGACAGGTCATTTTTAAGGTAAAGTACGCAGAAATTTTCGCTTCTCTGTTTTCAAACAGCATCCAAACTTGTCTCCTCCTCCTCCGTGGCCCAGTGTCAGCTGCAGCGCATGCTCACTGCCCCCGACTGTAGCTAACAGCATGACTAACAGTTGTAGCTTTTTAAACACACCATAGACGGTAAAAAACAGCCCTGCTTCTCAAGAGCTGTACACCTGACTTCCTGTAGGTAAATGAGACACGCTGCAGATATAGAATCACTCTTTCTCTGTATTACAGCCGCTATCGAGCTTCTCCCACTCGCGATCAGCAACACACAAAGTCACATGCACACTGGGCGCGCCATGATTGGCTGGTCATCACCCAGAAAAACTCCTGAAGTCTGCAGACTGTTGTTGACATAGAGACTTCAATGTGCTTTGAATTAAGTTGGCCTGACCCAATGAGGAAGCTGGGAAATTGAATATAGAGATAACCTATTTTGGCACCGATAATCTCAATTTAACCTCTTAAGACCTGGCGTCCATATATGAGGACATCACATTTCTGCCTCTCAGACCCATGAAATTCCATCTTTTTAAAAAATTAATCTATTATCCACATTTAGAGACACTTCCCGTGTCATCTTTTGGTGATATCACAATTTTACATCCATTTCACTGAGAAAAAAAGTGTAATTATGAACAGTAATACCTATAACTGAACACTTGTAGCTGAAAACATAACTTCCTGTACAAAGACCAATTTAGTTTTTATACTTTTAAGGTCTTACTGATCCTAAATAGCAAAGAGAAATAAAAAATGCACATCAGAAAAACGCTCAGGTCTTAATTGGTGAAGTTTTGGTTCATATCTAGATATGAGACTTTTCAAGATCACTTAGACCCTGTTTACACGACATCGGTTTTAGAGTGGAACTCAAAAGCATTGTTGTGTTTCAGCCTAAAACTCACCCAAAACGCACACTTTTTAAAATGCCCTCAAGAGTGGATTTCTTCTGAAACACCACTTTCACCCTTGCCTTCTAAGCGGCAAGCTGGAGTTTTCAGTGGAAACACTGATGTCATGCTCAACTGTGTGTGCGCATTAAACCATCAATAATAAAAAAAAAAAATTCTTGTTGTGATGTATAAAACTAACATCTAAGCAATTGTAAGGCTTATTTTAAGATATTCAAAGATAAAAGTCACGCCTGAAATGTTCCCGTTGATTAAAACATTCAACAGAGAAACATAAAAATTGAAATTGCCTTTCTGAGATCAATAAAGTATTTTTCAGTTCCATTTCATAAAAAAAGGGAAAATGTTTCAAGATATCTCCGAAAGTCCTCTCAGTGACCTTCAAAATACGCCACCTGAGAAGGGTTTTATTTTAAAACATTATCAACAAAAAACATACTTAAATTGCTCATAAAGAGTAAAATAATTTGTACAAGTTTCTTGAAACAAGGCAAATCTCTTAGTGCAAGAAACTAAAAAAGAACAGTTCTCTTTCCATGTCCGTTTCAGGGTGTAATTAAAACACGACTATTGTTTCTATTGTTCCTGCACATTTTACTGGAATGCCACTGTCTGTTTTAAATGTGCTGTGTAAATAAAACTGACATTGACATTGACAACACAAGATGAAATACTTCACTATAAAACAAAACACTTTCAGATAAAATAAAAGGTCCTTTTGTTTCCAGTTTGAATGCAATACATGGAAAAGCTGTGTTTCTAATATTAAAAACGGGAAATTCTTAAAGGGTGCCGCTCAGGATGAAAAGACAGAATAATCAGGACACGTTCAAGAACAGAATTCATCGTTCTGTTCTCACTCTGTGTCTAAATTTGACAACATGAATAAAAGAATTTGAATCATGAAATTGAAGCTGTGTCATCTCACACTCGTTGGGTTTACACTCCTCCTCCTTCTCCTTCTCCTCCTCCTCCTCTCTGCATGTAAATTATCTTGTGTCCTTTAGGAGACAGACAATATTGTGCAACAGCAGTGACCTTTGACCCCCGCGGCTGTAAACACCTCTGGTTGGACATTGTTGACTCGTCCCTCCTGTAGTTGTCAGAACTGACAGACAGTCGTCAGCTGCTGTTTTGACTTTCACCGCACTTTGATCAGATCCCTGAGGTTACATCAGGAGTGTGTGTGTGTGTGTGTGAGAGAGACATGCTGAGCGTGTGTACTTTAGAGTGTGTGCATGCATTCATGTGTGTGTGTGTGTGTAAATACAGTATTAATAGACTGATAAATATGTCAGTAGGAGCTATTTGAAGTTTGCAATGATTTGGCTCTGCAACCAAACAGTTCACTTCTCTGGTCATTAGAGCTGAATAATTTACAAAAATAGTCTAAATGCGATTATTTTTCCCTATATTGCAATTATGATTTATGTTGCTAGTATTTTCAGGTTCCTTATCCTGTGCATGACTAAACAAACACAAGCAATAAATCACTCTTTATTAAAAAAGCACCAAATGCAATGAATCGCAACCACGACTAAATAATTTTGAAAAAGAAGAGCTACTTAGATTTACATGGAAAATTTGGTTTTAAATAGAAATGTGAGGCACCTGAGAAGTTTTTGCAACTTGTTTACCATTTTTGCAACTTGGGAACCATTTTTGCCCATTTTAATCACTTTTTACTCTTTTATTTTGCTTTCACTTTCTGAAAATTTTCTGAGTTTTATCTCAATTTTAAATTTTTTCACTTATATTTGCTGCTTTTTGACAATTTCTTGCCACTCCTTGTTGCTGTTGTTGCCACTTTTCACCACTTAGATAGTTTCTCTGTCAAAGGTAGTTTTCACACTTTGTCCCTTTGGTTGAGTAAAATTGGTGTACATCGTAAAACAACTACTGCAAAAACAGTTTAATCAGACACATTTCAGCTTAAAAAAAAACTGTGCCGTCAGTGATTAGAATATTGCAGCGGGCCATTTTACGATTTAGTTTAATTTGGGATTGACTGCCCTGCCCTACTGATAATGCAAGAGTTAAGCTCATCACAAAAGTTAAAAATAATGAGTCATTTCTTTGTCATTTATAAAATTACAAAGAAAAAAAAGATGGATTTAACTCTGAGAATGATATTTTGAAGTTTTATCACTCAACCTGAAGCCTGTGCATGAATTGCTTTGCAGGATAAATTGACAGTTTGTAACCTATACAGAAGGACAACTTGCAGAGTTGTTAATTTAAAGTCTTTATTTGAATAAGAGTTTACATGACTACATGACTGTAAGGTAATGTTTCAGGAAAAGTGATTTTTGTCTGATATTTTTGCATATTTCATTAAATCTAGCAGAGAATGCTACAGCTTTACTCCAAACCAAGCAGCCAGCAAACACCTGTTTTGTTTTTTCATGCACCAAATGCAGTTTTTCGTCCAGTCGTTTCCAATAAAAACTTGAGCAAAAGCTTCTTCAGTTTTTATTGGTGAAAACGTGATAATCCCAGCTCCTGTATCCGTGCTGACCTGGTCTCTTGATCACCCTGTACCTCTGGTCTGTTCCCGGGTTCAGCGGGTTCACGTGTCCTGTACCCTGCAGTGAGGCCCCTCTCAGGAGGAGCCTGTCCCTTTAAGAGGTGGTGACCCCTCTCAGGAGGAGCCTGTCCCTTTAAGAGGTGGTGGTCTCTGTCAGGTAGTGACTGGGTGCAGAGATAAGTTTGTCTTCTGGGTCACGGAGCAGAGGAGACGCAGAGGAGACAGCAGGGAAGTCATGTGATGATGTCATGTTGCTGCATCATGTGATCAACCTTTAACCCTTTGTGTTTGTTTACTTTCTGCTTTACACAACATATTTTATATCTGACAACCCATAAAGGAAACTTATATCCTTAAACATGTTACATAACCCTTTTATGCTCCACCCGGGTCATCGGCGCCCCACTTGTCTTTCCTCTGACGTCATTAAAGTATAAACACAAATGCCTTTGTCAAACATCGTAACGCATCCTACATTAAAAGTAACAAAAAAAAAGTGACTAAAATGGGCAGAAAGCAGCTACAAGTACTAAAACTGGTATTAGTGCAAACAAATGAACATACTTCTTGGATATTTTTGTGAAAAATATCCCTTTTTATTTATTTCATGTCTTATGTTCTGAGACTCTGAATTTTTTTTTAACATACCTAAGCCATTATCAACATTATTTCAAGAAATAAGGGCTTGAAATAATTCACTTTGTGTTAAAAGGGTTTAAATACTCTAGTATCTGGGTTTCACTGTCTGAAATGTGGGACCAAAATATCCAACTTTTTCATGATATTCTCGTTTTTTGAGATGTATCTGTTTTGTGTGGATTTTTTTGTAATAAAAACCCTCATTCAGTACAGCAGTTGGTATCAAATTTGTCATATGAATTAAAATAGCTCATCTTTTTTTAAAATGTGTTTATTCCTAGTTGTGATATGGTGCCATTTTTCATTGAAAGTAATTTTTTTGCTTGTGTTTTTTTTTTAATAACACACAAGATGGGGGACCTAAAAATAATTGCACAAAAACATCTCAATCCCAACACAGGGGAAAATAATTGCAATTAGATTATTTCTGCGAATCGTTCAGCCCTAGTTTAAACTGCACACACGGGATTCTCCAGACCGTCTCGTTATGAAACATCAAGGGACTTTGGGTCAGAATTCCAGAACCTTCTATTACAGTGAGTTCACTTACTGTCTCTCTAAAAACATCAAGGGTCTTTGGAACCCAGGATTCTGGAACCTCCCTAGACAGTTTCTTGACGAACTGTCTCTTTAAAAAACATCAAGGTTCTCTGAAACCCAGGATGCTATGACTCAGCAACTTGGAACCTTCTATTACAATTACTACACTTACTGTCTCTTTGAAAAAAAAAACACAAAGGGTCACTGGAACCCAACATTCCAAAACCTCCCTTTACAGGAACTTCACACACTGTCTCTTTAAAAAACAGCAAGGGTTTCTGGACACCAGCATTCCGGATGCTCCCTCAACAGTTACCATCGCTTTAGAAACATCAAGGGTTTCTGGAACCCAGCATCCCGGAACCTCCCTTTGCAGTTACTTGACTTACTGTCCCTTTACAAATATAAAGAATCTTTGGAACTCAGCATTCCGGAACCTCCCTTTACATTTCCCTGGCTTACTGTCTCTTAAATAAACATCAAGGTTCTCTAAAACCCAGGATTCTATGACTCAGCAATTTGGAACCTTCTATTTTTCGATTACTACACTTAATGTTTTTTTTAAAGGGACAGTGAGTCAGGTATCTGTAAAGGGAGGTTCTGGAATGTTGGGTTCCAGCGATCATTGATGTTTTTTAAAGAGATAGTGTGTGAAGGTACTGAAAAGGGAGGTTCTGGAATGTTGGGGTTCCAATGACCCTTGATGTTATTTGAAAATATAATGTATCTTTGGAAACTGGCATTCTGGAACCTCCCTTCACACACTGTCTCTTGAAGAAAAACGTAAAGGGTTTCTGGAACCTCCCTTTACAGTAACTTCACACACTGTCTCTAAACATCAGGGGTCTTTGGAACCCAGCACTCTATGGCTCAGAATTCCAGAGCCTTTTATTAAGGCTACTTCACTTACCGTCTCATTAAAGAAAAAATCATTAAGGGTCACTGGAACCCAACATTCCAGAGCCTCCCTTTGCTGTTACTTCACTTACTGTCTCTTTAAGAAAACATCAAAGGTCTCTAGAACCCAGCGTTCTGGAACCTTCTGCTGTTCAGAGTTGAGGTTTATTGTGTGAATATCATGATCTACGTATAACAGGCAGAAACTCTCTGGTCGAAAAATATGAAGCCTGGCATTAAAAGGTTCCAAAATTGTCCGTTCTCTGAATGAATGTCAACTTCCGGATGTCTTCAATCCACTCAGTGATTTCTCACAAAGCTCAGAGTTGTTTAATGTCTGTCAAAGTTATGTGGTGTCGGTAAGAGTTGCGTTTTTTGGTGCTTAGCTGCCACACATAGCAGATCAGATGGTTCTATGAAGAGCAACACATCTGCACAGAAACTGCACGATTAAGTTGTGGATATATTACAGGTTTTACGGTAATGATTTTCTTTCTCCCACCACTCTCCTACTCCTTTAGTCATCCTTCACTGCTCAGCTCCTATAGTCCTCTTCCTCCTCTGTGCAGGACAGTATAGAGAGGCTACAAAGAGCCTCAGGCTACTGCAAGATGTCTGCAGCTGCATGCAACATATGAGGAGGACACAAACAGTGGAGAGCAGGAGTGTGTGGAGCTCTAAGGGTCTTTGCAGGGGTGTGTGGAGCTCTGAGGGTCTTTGCAGGAGTGTGTGGAGCTCTTAGGGTCTTTGCAGGAGTGTGTGGAGCTCTGAGGATCTTTCAGGCTTTTCCAAACAGCTGCTTAAACGTTAAATGAAGTCAAAAACACTCTGCAGTTCATGGCACAGTGTTGCAAAATCCACAGGGTCATTTTTTCCTCACAGGCCTCCACCCTAGCACCCAACTGCCCGTCTCTTGGTCACTTATTAACTGAGCCTCACCCAAACACACACACACACACACACACACACACACACACACACACACAAACACACAGTAACAGAAAGTCAGGGAGGTGAGGTCGAGGAGGAAGAGGAATGAGAGAGGGAGGGTTTGTGGGAATGCATATGTGAGTTGGACGGATAGGAAGTGCAGGCCAGAAGCTTATGACCTTAAAGACACACACACACACACACACACACACAAACACACAGTAACAGAAAGTCAGGGAGGTGAGGTCGAGGAGGAAGAGGAATGAGAGAGGGAGGGTTTGTGGGAATGCATATGTGAGTTGGACGGATAGGAAGTGCAGGCCAGAAGCTTATGACCTTAAAGACACACACACACACACACACACACACACACACACACACAAATGCACACACACACATGCACACAACCACACACACACACACACACACACACGTTGCGTTTTCCTCAGTTTCCCTCTGGAGCCTCCCTCTCTCAGAGGGGGTCCTTCTGCTTCTCCATGCAGATCCTGTAAGACTTCATGTGTGTGTGCTTCTTTCTCTCTCTCTCTCTCTCTCTCTCTCTCGCTCTCTCTCTCTCTGTGGTGTGGTGTGTGTGTGTGTGTGTGTGGTTGTGTGCATGTGTGTGTGTGTGTGTGTGTCAGGTACTCCTATTACACGAGTTGTGCAATGTTTGGACCCTCGGCTGGAAGCCGTTGAGCACTGACCCCTCTGCCCTCTCCCCAGTTATCTGCTCCACCTTCTTTTAGACTCCGAGGACTTGTTTTTTTCATAGACTCAATTTTTCTAGATTATCTCGAGACAGAAAGACCCGGAACTTTTGGACCAGGGTAGATTACGTCAATCAGGTCAGTGACATAAGGAAACAAAAATAAAAGTAATTGCAACGCACTGACAGACCAGTAGAGGGCGGTACAGTTGCAGTTCAACCCTGGAAACTATTCCCCGAACTATGTCTGTTTTCCAAACCTCCACTTTTACTGAAATTCAGTTTGTAGTATCAAACTTGCAAGATCTGCAGTAAACTACAAGTCCCTTCATGTTTCTACTGATCCAGGAAAATGTCTCAGTCTGCCTGTTTCCCACAATGCACGCAGTTCATCAATGCAGGAGCACTCAGGTTTACGTGAATTATCGTCACCTACTGGAAAAAAAATCCCCTCAACTACAATATGACAAAAAAAAATGTTAGATGGTCTTTGAGATAAAAGTGAAGTGACACGAAGAAACACATGTAAATCTGCTCACTTCATATAATAAAAGAGTTGTTTACTTCTTTGAAATTCATAAAAGCCTTTATAAATCACTTATTCCGTTTTTTTTTTTTTTTTAACTGACAGCCTTGGTAACATGGACGTAGTTTTTTCCATCAGCAGTGAAAAAAGTCTGTTGGTTCCAGATTTATTTTCAATACAAAATAACTTTAAGAGTAGAAATTAAATATGGCGATTTTGTTGTAATAAACTTCTGTACCTGTACAAATTTCATAAAACCAAACCCTGAAATCTCTCCCTGATTTTGTTATTAAAATGTTCATTGAACCACTAAAAATAATGAAAAGACCAATAAATAAACACTTAAAACATTTACAACTACTATTCCCTCACCATGCTTAATTTTGTTTATTTATTTTTCAATGCATTTTATTAACTTCTAATTTGACTTATCTAATTTTATTGTTTCCGTAACTTCACCACTGATTGATATAGTGAATTAATGACTGAAATGCCAAATATACCTGTATGGTTTATTTTCTATATTTATGATAAAGTTAAACTTTAGGATCAGACATCAGGTGAATCTTGAAACACAAAAGCAGTCTTTAGGAATTAGAGATGCATGTGCATACGTCCTGAGAAAAAATGGTTAAAAAGCGTCTCCACTGTGTCAGTGTCTTGCATTAAATCACCAAAACATAGACAGTGATTCCAAGTTTATTCCAGTGTTTTATTTGCAGGTTCTGTGATTAAATCAGACAAACAATGAGCCGCAGGAACATTTTAGTTCTTGGGAGTGTTATAACTGCAACTAAAAGTTTCTGGGCCTGAAATGTTGGTGTGTAATTTGATGAATCAGCCTCGTCTTTCTGACCTGCTCTTGAACTGGTCTTGAAGTGTATTTTTATTCCTCCTGTATTAACTGGATGTGATGTAAACTCCAAAAATATGAGCGGTGGCCTCAGGACGGCTACTTTTAGAGTCAGCGGTTGCTGACACTTCCTCTCTTGTGTCACATGTAAACACAAAGGCGAGCGGCTTTTCTTCCCCCCTGAAACGGGTCCAAATAATGGCGTTAAGGTGTCATAAAATCCATAAAGCTGCACGACCTCCTGCTCTGACTGCGTTCAGCTTTGTACAAACGACGCTTTGATATCTAAACGGTATCATTGGCTGTTTCTTTGCTCTGAACTAAGAGTGAACCCGGTGTGAGAGAGCAGCTTTTACGAGAGCAGGAACCTTCTGCTTCTCTTTTTTGTTTGTCTCTGTGATCAGACGGTGACGCTGATCCCTAAACTGAAGAGGGCTCTGTTCTTATTTTATGAAATCACAGATATTTTAAAAGAATGTCTGCATCTAGAGAGGAAGGAGCAGAAAACTGGAGCCAAACGGAGGCAAATTATCATCATCTGCACTTCTGATGAAAAAGAGCCCAGTGTCATGTGTGTGTGTGAGTGTAAGTGTGTGTGTGCAGTGAGGTTTTTGGAGCTGCTCAGGCAAATAACTGTGTGTGTGTAATGGGTGTGGGCATAACTCGACTTGAAATGTGCACATGTGCATAAGTCTGTGTGTGTGTGTGTGTGTGTGTGTGTGTGTGTGTGTGTGTGTGTGTGTGTGTGTGGACCCTGTGAGGACATGAAGAGAGTGTAGTTGACTGGGGCAATCCCCCTACCCCCACCCAAAACACACACGCACACACACGCACACACACATATGTACATATGCACACACACACATACACACACACACACTCACACATATGTACACTCATGCACAGCAGTGCACAGAGGGCCGGGGGGTTTGGGAGAGGCAGCAGTGACAGGGAGGAGAGCGCTGACCCAGATAGTGTCTGTCCCACCCTCTCTCTCTCTCTCTCTCTCTCTCTCTCAAACACACACACATTCTGCAAGAAACAAGATTCAGAGTCTGTATTTCACGGGGCGTCTTCATAGAGGGCTGCATCGAAAGAGAGATGCATCTAAAGAGATTATTTTAATGAAGCTTTGGTCTCAGGAGTCCAGTCGTCATTTGATGCTGTTTCAATCTAAACTCAACACTTTTTTGTGTCTGTATGACACAAAATCTGTTCTCACAGACCTTCGAAACTCCTAAAATCACCCCCAGAAAGTGTTTAAATACAAAGTGTAACACTTTGCTTCAATGTCTGTGACTTTTTCCTGTAGCCCCCAAGAGAACTTTTGCATAAAGTTAGTCAGAGCTGATGGATACATTCAAGACAATTCATCACGAGCTGTGAGTGAGGATATTTAAATCAAGACAGTTTTCTTCACCAACACAATGAATCACTCTGATAGTGATCACAACAACTGGAACGTCCTACCTGTTTGGGGTCATTACGTCACATCCTGACGGCCGTACCCTGAATATTCACTCTGCTTTCCACCAGAGGAATCCAGAGCTCAAACGTATCAAAAGTGTTGTTTCATCAAATTATTCCAAGTGGTGAAATTTCTCCTGTAAAGTCCGTTGTTTGTCTGTCTGTCATGTCCATTCTCATCAATAACAGCAGCTTCACAGTCTTATAGCATTTCCTCCTCAATTTCCATCTGACAAAGCTGGGTGTGTTTGTTTTTCTTTGACATCTAGCTGCAAGACAAAAATGCTCTCATCTCAATACACGGAGATTTGATGCCAGGAGAGCCTGATTTATACAACTGCTCTCTGCTTGACTGGTCCATAGCGTACATTAAGCCCCCTGACAGGCTTCTGAGGCACAATGCGTGACCAGGAGTTATGATTTCACAATTTTTAGCAAACCTTTTCCCAGAGAGAGTAAAGCTGACCACAAAGACGACACTGAGCATTGATACAGCTGGTTTTGTTTGAGCAAAGTCACCAAACTAGATTGTAGTAAATGAGAATGCATCTGCTGGTGTTTGTTCACCTGAGACTAAAAACTCTCAAACACCAACAAGGTTTTACCTAGAAAGCTCAAATTTCACCCAGATGTAGATGAAAAGGTGTAGAAGTGATGTGGTGGATGTTTTATGTCGGACATAAAGCATTGTGAAGTTAATGATGTCCAAAAATTGGTTATTAAAAAAAGATGAAAAAAAGTGTTTCAGCTGCATTTATCCTGCTGTGGACTTTTGCCACATATAAAAACATGACATTTTCTGAAACTAGAGACTTTAATCTTTCAAGTGAGGCGTCACTGGTGAATTTTGATATAGTAAGGCGTATAGTCCAGAGCTGGGTGGGTTGTAAGGGGTTAAAGAAAGCTTTCTATCTTAAAAAAAATCCTCCTTCCTCATCGATGTGGGGACAAATAAAGACCAGAAGTGAATGAAAACTCGTCTCCTGGGCTCAGCAGTGACAGACGGGTCCTTCTGAGCGAGTGTGAACGTGTGGGATCGTCTGAGGATGAAGCAGCTCGCTCAGACATCAGTGAGTAAAAATAGATTTGAAAAATGTCAAGATGGACTTTTTCAACCTGGAGACTGATGGAAGAACTCCTCTGGTTTCTGCAGTGACAGAGTTTTATCTGTGCGTCTGTCCTCACCCCTCTTTAACTTCCTGTGGTGGAGTCAGAGGCTGATGGGGTCACACCCACCCCACCCTCTTTATTCCTGGAACTCCACACTGGGACCCTCCTCGTCGCACACACACACGCGCACACACACACTCTGACCCCTCCACTTGCCTCCTCTGCCAGCAGATGTGGATCAACTCAGATTTGCCAACAGATTCTCGGTGTTTGCTTCGGTCTGCTCGACGTTTGTAGTCTGGGTGTGGTTTTTTGTGTTAAGAACGACAAAAAAGTTCAGACGATTTCAAACACACTTCTGGTGTTTTTTTTCTGTGATTTACTGCTTACGTGGCTCAGGCTGAACTCCACCTAGCTGGAGCTCCAGATTAGGTCAAAACAAACGTTCCCAAATCCTCCACAATCCAAGTCTGGCTGCAACTCTTTACTCCCACAACCTGAAGAGTTTTAGGCCTGAGGAGGAAAATTCAAGGCATGCAAACATTAGATACTCTGCTTTTAGATACTTTTGAAATTCTGCAGCAATGGATGGTTTTTCTCTTTTTCTTTGCTCCACAAAGGACAGCAGGCATGAATATCTTCTAAAAAAGAGATTTTCTTACTGCAGTATCATCGAGTCAGGGATCACTAGAGATGGGTATTGAGAACCAGTTCTTTTCAATCAATTGATATCTTTAGTCTTTTTGCTTATTGATTCACTTAAAAATTCTTTACATTATGCCACAGACATCAGACCTCACGTCCTATAGCAGCTCAATAACAGTTTCCCTAGAAAACTCTGATTCAAGATTTTCAGTTTGAAGTTTTACTGAAGAAACTGTAAAACTTAACGCACAAAGAAACTTTTACTTTATCACAAGAGATTCATATTTAATACTGTCAAAGTGTTACACATCTCCTATTGTACTAAAAATGACATAGTAAACATAGCACTAGCTTGATGCTAACATATATGGGAAATCCCATTGACATGCTAGCGGTTAGAAAACATCGATACAGCTTCATTTTCAAAACAAAATTTCAACTTTCATCACAGAAACATGTCACAATTACTCTTTAAGAACAACACTGAGAACTTTAAATGTCCTTTTTACTTCTCTTTTAGTGTTGGTTTGACTTTGGTTAACTAATTGAAGTTCTAAAATGAAAGAATATGATTAAGATATGATCAAGTGGTGAAAATCTGAGAGATGAAAAGTGGCAAAACAGCAAGAGGTAGCAATGAAAATAAATGCAAGGTGGCAAAAATGGTCTAAAGGCTGCAAAAATTGGCAGATAATTGGGGTAAAATTTGAGAAATACTTAGAAAATACCAAAAAAAAAAACCCCAAAAAAGGCCCATAAGTGGTGCAAAAACTTAGAAAAGTGACTAAAATGGCCAAAAGAAAACAAAGATTAGCGTGAAATTCTGAGAAAACTTGGAAAAATTTTCAGCCATGGGGCAAAGAAGTGACCATAAAAGTGAAAAGTGGTAAAAAAAAAAAAAAAAAAAAAAAAAAAAAAAAAAAAAAAAAAAAAAAAAAAAAAAAAAAAAAAAAAAAAAAAAAAAAAAAAAAAAAAAAAAAAAAAAAAAAAAAAAAAAAAAAAAAAAAAAAAAAGCCAAAGGCAACGAATAATGGCAAGAAAGTTGACAGAAAACTTAACAAATAGTTAAAAGGCAGTAAAAAAAGATCAGAAAGTGGTGGGAAAAAGAGGTGAAAAGTGACTTAAATGAGTAAAAAGCAGTTATGAGTAGCGAAAAGAAATGCCAAGGGTTGCTGTTTGCAAAGTGTTTGTTTAAAAACACAAAGGATGGAGGAAATCATCACATGAAAAAATAGCAACAGCAATGCAGCCCTAGTGTGTACAGATGGAGTTAGTGGTGTTAAACATGTCAACATATGCAAAAATCAACATTTTGTTGCTCAAATTCCTATGTCTCTTTGTGAAATATTTGACTTTCTACGCAGACATCACTTGAGTTTAACCTCGACTCCCGAAGCTTGAAGTTTAAATGAGGAATGATCTTGGAGAGCTGAAAGAATTGATGAAAATGTCAGAATTCTGGCCAATATTTGCAATTTAGTGTGTGTGGTGGAGTTTCAGCCTCCAGCTGTGCTGTCTGCAGCCTTCAGCTCTTTCCAGCAGACAAAAACAAATCCTCCCCGCTCAGAAGTGTCTCACACTCACCTAAAAATGTCAACAATGGTGCTTTCATGGCTAAAAGACCAAAGGCTTCGTATTGTGTCTGAGCGTTGAGCAGCAAATCTGCTTCATGAGGAAACTCTGTTCTTCATTTACTGAAAGAAAATCCAGAGATAAAAGAGGAGTTAAGTGAGATTCGTCACTTTCTATCTGATGGTAATTGTTTACCTTGTTGACTCTGTCTGCTGAATTTAAACCAGGAGGGGTCTGCAGAGAGGTGATGAAGATATCTGATTTCAATCAGGATCATCCGTTTGCAGAAAGAAATCGACTTTTATTCACCCACAGAGTCGATCCGCAATGAGACTCTGGAATAAATTTGAATGCTGAGCATGAATATGATGTTTTTATGATGCTGATCTACCTCAAGGGGACAGATATAAAGATAAGACTCAGTATCACTGTCAATATTTTTGCCGTTTCATACAAGTCACTGTCACTAGAGGTGCTTTTCAACCAAAGGAAGTTCCAAGAACTTTGTGCTTTTGAATCACAGGAAACAGGTCATACATTTTAATCTTTGGTAATTGATTTTTGCAGCACACTACCGAACCAGTAGTTGGTAAAGTTGCATTTCAGCCAGGAACTTTTTGCAAATCAATTGTCAAAACTTGCATGGAAACTTAGTTCCAAGAACTGTTTGAATTTTCCGCTTGTCCAAATGGTTAACGAGTTACAGTGATGAGAAACGCTTTTATCAATTATTGCCTGTGATTTCAACATCCTTGCACTTGGGCAAAGTCTGGCAATGAAAAACAAAACCTGGGGGGTTAGTACTTTATAGAAGTTCAGGGACTTAAAGCTGAACATCTCCGATTGGTGTAACAGCCACAGTGTTTTTATTTCCCTTTCCCTCCCTACATACACAATAAGATAAACTCCAGCTGTGATTAATTTGGTTAAAAAACTCCTTAACAATTCTTTCTTTGAGATTGATTCGGGGCCAGAAGTATCCAGGAACTTTCAGTACTTGGTGAAATATTACCAGAACCTGTAGCTCATTGTTTTGTCTCTGTTTCTGTTTATGTGAATTGGGCCAATGATTTGAGGAGAAAAAAAAAGTAACTGCAAAACACCACCAGACCAGTAGAGGGCAGCAAGGATATTGGAATTCCTATTTTTGTGCAATTATTTCCAGGTTCCCATCTTCTCTGTTTTTAAACAAACACATTGTAGAACATGAACAGTTACATTAATTACAGCACAACAACAGCAACCCACTACCACTTAAACTGGAATGGTTTTGACCATCTTAGTCACTTATCTCTTCTTTTTTGCCACTTTTGGGCCATCTTTTGACACTTTCTCACTATTTTCTACGTTCTCTCCCAATTCTTTTGCCATTTTTTTCCAATTTTTGACACTTTTCACTATTTGACCACTTGAATCCCAACCATTGCTATTTTTGTTGGCTTCGGTCATTTTAACCACTTTTTACATTTAAAGTAACCTTTTTCACCATTTTGCTACTTTCTGAAATTTTTAAAGTTTCTCCCCAACTTTTTTCTTGCTAATTTTGTTGCGTTTTGACCATTGTAGTCACTTTTCACCTTTTTTGGGCCATATTTTTCTACTTTTTTGAGCACCTCCAGGTTTTATCCCATTTTAAATGCTAATTTTTGTTGCTTTTTTGGCAAATTTTACTCCCTCAAACTAAATTTTATTGCTTTTCTTTGCTGTTCTTGCCTCTTTAACCTCTTAGATTGTTTGTTCTGTAAAGGTAGTTTGTCTCTTTGGTTGAGCAGGGTTGAGTAACTCTGGTGTACAACATAAAACAACTACTGCAAAAATTGTAGCTGATATTTTTGACGCATTTCAGGTTATAGAAATATTGCACTGTCTGAGATTAGACTATTGCAACAACACATATTGTAATTCAATCTAATTTGCAATTAATTGCTAAGCTGAAAGTCTCCAGTTTACAGGGTCGTTCTGGGCCTCTTAGCACAGCAGGGGTTTCAGGATGAAACACAAAGGTATTGTTGTATTTCAGCCTCTTGTTTACACGGAAACAGCGTTAACCAACCTGAAATAGAAACTTTTGAAAATGGCCTGAGTGGATTTTTTCTGTAACACTGAGGAAACTGTTGCCGTTTGAACAGTGAACCAGAGTTTTGTTGCTACAGTTAAATCCCCAACTACAGGCCTGAGATGGCCACTACAGAATTTTCAGTCCCTCAGTATTTTTGTCAAAGCAGATTTTCTTCACTGGGTTTTGGGCTGAAACGTTGTTGTGTTATTGGAGCCTCTTTAAACCGTAACACCAGGCGCTCACAGAGACACATTCACATTATCAGGCTCAAAGAAGATCATTGCTTATCTCAGGTGTAGGTTGTCCTGAAGTGTTCCCAGAAGTCTGTGTAGATGAAAAGAGCTTCTTCTTCCTCTTCTTTGTCTACGAAGCTAAAGAAAACCTTGATGTTGTCTGAGTTTCTCAAGCTGAAAACTAATGATGTAGGAGACTGAGAGACAGACGAGCAGAGAACAGTGGAGAGGAAATGACAGCATGTGTGTGAATATTAGATGTGTACTGTTTTTGTAACTTCAGTGTGTGTGTGTGTGTGTGTGTGTGAGGGGGGAAGGTGTGACATCAAGCTGCATCTACCTTTGTTTAGAGACACAGAGGGGGCTCTGTCCCCTCACAATAGGACTCACACAGTGTGTCCTCTGTGTGTGAAAGGGGGGAGGGGTGGTGCATGCAGCCACACCCCGGCTGATTGGCCGAGGCCACACCTCGCTGTGGAATCCACTGGAGTCGCTCACATGTCGGCTTGAAGCTGCACCACAGCTCCCAGTCTGACTGTAGACAAACAGGAGGAGGAAGAAGAGGAGGAAGAGGAGGAAGAGTTGTTATGTTCAGGGGATGAAAGTCCAGGGATGATGTCATCCACAGATCGGACCTGTTTGCATCTTTACGGCTCCTCTCATCCCTGGATTCTGAGTAAGAAAGAAAGGAAACTCCTTCAAAGTAAAACCTCACGTTCTTTGACTTGCCAGGAAGTTATTAAATTAAACTAAATGAAACTTTAGACCATCAAAGGAGACCTAAATGTTTGCGACTCTGTGATTAGATTAAATTGAAAAACAGTAGGTTGTAATATTTCTTCAATCTGAAACATGTCAGAATGTCAGAACTTTTTTTTTTTTTTTTTTTTGCAGGAGTTGTTTTATGCTCTACACTAGTGTTACTCAACCCAAATAGACAAACTTTTGAAAACCACCATTGCAAAATAAACTATCTAAATGATTAAAAGTAGCAAAAACAAACTAAGGTGGAAAAATGGCGAGAATGTTTGGAGGAAACTTGAAAAATAATCCGTAGGTAGCAAAAATTGAATAAAAGAGGCAAAAAAAGGAGTGAAAAGTGACTAAAATCAATCAACTTTTATTGATATAGCACCTTTCATATGAATAAAATGCAGCTGAAAGTACTTCACAATATATGTAATTTTATTAACTTTTATTTAACCAGGTAAAAGACCCACTGAGACCAAGACCTCTTTCACAAGTGTGACCTGGCCAAGAGGCAGCAGCATCATATTACACAAAGAGAATAGCAAACAAAACTTAAATAAAATACATGTAACAAGGAGAAAATTAAAAAAAGGTCAGGAAGTCACAAAACTTTCCCAAAGCCGGACAAATCATCTTTTTGTTAGTGATCTTGTGTTTTATTCTAACTTTCTCAGAGACTAAATTTTAGGTTTTCAAACTATTAAATCCTTGAATGTTGTGTCTGAGCTGCAGCACAACCTCCCTCCACTAGTTGGGACTGTAGCTGTCGTTTATGTGCAAGTTTATTTTTCTGTCAAAGTTCTGTAAATTCTGTAGAAACTCAAGAACTTGTTCCAGAAATGGAGCAGAAAAAAGGTTCAGAATGCAGAACAAGAAATGTTTGGGGCTAAAATTGATGTGTGGGACAAAATAATCGTACACATTTTCCCAATAGCGCCCCCTATTGGAGAACATCTTCCTTAGTCAGAGGCAGAGTTTGCCGATGCAGCACGTAACCATCTGCAGAAATCTGATCACTTATCATTTTCACAGAAGAGTGAAAAGCTGAAAAGTTCATCTGCTCTTTTCACAGCAGCATTGAATTATTTTAATATTCAACATGTTGTTCTTTTAAAAAAGCAGAAGGTGATTTATTTAAACCATCAGTAAAATATCTACTTCTGGTTGAACTTTCTGTCTCTGCTCCGTCACCCACAG
>RPOG01004655.1:0-41549 GCA_008086565.1 Thalassoma bifasciatum
TGATTCTGAGGCCTGGTCAGCTTAGAGTCATGTGTACTTATTTTTTATAGCCAGTGTTCAACGCCTACGACTGCGTCAAAAGAAAAGTGTCTTACTCATCAGGATTCTGTGCCAGTAATCCCTGAGTTAAAACAGCCGTAAGCTGAGTTTGAGGCAGAATCTCCTAATCCCCTCATGCAGCCGTAGATCCAATTATTCGAGCAGGATGAGGATGCGAACCCTTTAACCGATCCCGTAGCTCAGTTGTGGTGAGAGCACATGGTTTTTCTGACAGTTTGTGTTCACCCTGCATTTCCTCTGCAGTGTCACCCTCCTCTCCTCCCTCACTTCCTCCCTCCCTCCCTCCCTCTCTGCCCGAGTGACCTATTTAGCAGCAGTGATCACAGATGATGTGCTCAGAGGGTGAAACAGAGGAGGAGGCTCCTCCGATGTAAAACACCTAACCAAAGGCGCGGTGTTATTGTGTTCAGGCGGGTGTGTTTGAGTCAGAGTGACATTCCTGCACCGCTCATTTCTCCGCAGGCTCATTTGCATTATTTGCATGCGACTAATGGAGGAAATGATGAGCTCTGTCGCCCTCTGTTGGAGAGAAAGAGAAACTGAAGCCTTTGTTGTTTTCCCTCCAAAAATCTTCTTTCATTTATCATTTCTCATTTGCAGGAGTGAGAATGTGTAAAAAAGTATTATCTATCTGTTTTTTGGGCTTTATCCATCAAAATAGAAACAAACCACTTTATTTTCTTGTCTTGTCTAAATCTGAAATGAACATTTCTCACTTCTCCACCATTATTTTTTCATCCTTGTGATCTTTTTCAGCTATTTCATTTAGCGTAAACCAACCAAATCCTCAAGAAATGCTTTTACCTTTCGATCCAATTAGTAGTTATTTCTCACTGTGTTGCAATTGTGATTTATCACATGATTATTTTTAGGTTCCCTTTGTTGTTTGTTGTTAAACAAATACAAGAAATAAATCATTCCACTTAAAAAGAGCTCCATATTAGATAAACAAAACTAGGAATAGATAGTATTGGTGTGAGAATCCCAGAATGCTGTTACTGATCGTTTATGGGTCAATGACATGACGTCCCTTTTTTTGTGTCCGAGTGCAATATTTCCTCCCATCATGAATTGAGTGTTTCATCACATGTATTTCTTTATTCTATGAAACCTGTCTTATTTGAACACATCTTTAAACTATTAAAATATAACATGTTTTTTTTGTGTTTTGGTGCCTCAAACCCCCAAAATGTCAGGTAGTGCAACCGTCCTGACAAGTATCCACAGTAATTAAACTCTAAAAATTGAATGTAAGTTATTGTAAATGGAAATTAAAAATACATTGGCATTATTTTATGCTTGAACCTTTTTAAATAAAACATTCTTTGCACATAAAAAGAATTTTAAAGCTGTTTAGAAATCTAAAAAACTTTTGTCCCATAATTTTCACCTTGTCAAATGTCAGGGTGGTGCAACCGTAACATGAGACTTTTATTTTAAAGTGAAGAGAATAAAACAGGAAACAGGAAACTGCATCAGCCAGAGGAGCCCAAATGACATTTGTGACCAAGTGGAAAAGTTTGTAGATTTCTCTGAAATACTGATAAAAAAGGTTTTTTCACTTCATTGGTGACTGGAACAATTTCCATGTCAGGTGGTACAACCAATGTAATAATGTGAAATGTTATTTTAACATCAAATTATTTATCTTATTCACAAATAAAAGAAATGAAACACACAAAATGAAAATGTATGAGTCACTACAGANACTTGAGAGATACTTGCCAATAATTTCACACAGAAAAAATAACAGGAACATATAAATATATTTTCATATATTTGGTTGCGCCACCTGACATTTTTGGGTGCTCAAATTAAAAATACTAAAAAATAATGAACCTAAAAACTTTGAAATGTTGGTCAACTACTGAAATCTGTTAGAAAACATAATTCTTCTCTCAGAAATATGTTTTTATCCATTTTCAAAAAACTTTTTAAAAATATGTTTTTAGACCCTCTTTTTGTCATTGACCCTTATTCTGTATAAATTAATGTTTATATATGTATTATACATTGGTAGTTGGTTCTTTTCTATCCTATCGTCATCTTTGTCTCTTGTCATTTTCAAAATATCAGATATATAATATCAAAGACTTGTAAACCATGTTCATTATTATTGTAACTGCTGTTATTATCATAATTATTATATAGCTGTGTGATAGTAATGGTAACAATGTATACAGGAGTGTATGTATGAATAGGTATATGTATGTGTGTGTATATGTATATATGATATAACATATTACAAGTAGTGACATTATTGTCATTATTTGTAAAATATGTGAACATGTTAAATCGTTGATACAGGGAGGAGGGTTAGATATGATAAATTTTTACTTCTTCTTACTTCTTTATTCTTTTTTGAACTTGCCATTGTTTGATTTTGTTGTTTCACTTTTTTATCTTTTATTATGCTCAAAAGACACCTCATAGATTTTTTTTTTTAAATTGAAATTTGATATCACTTACTTTATTGAAGGGAATCATTTTTTTCTTTTCAATTATTATCATCCTCATTTTGAATAGGATAAACAAAAAAAGAAAGAGGGATTCTTGTGAAACTCTTTTTGCATAAACATGTACATCTAAAAAATTAGTTCATCATGAAAAAGTCAAATATTTTTGGTCATTCATTTCAGAAAGTGAAACCCAGATATTATATAGACTCATTATACATAAATTGAATTATTTCAAGACTGTATTTCTTGAAATGTTGAATATAATGGCTTACAGATAATGAAAACCCAAAATTCTGTGTCTTAGAAAATGTCAGGCCTCCCTTTTTATGCACTTAGTGCCATTTTTGCCACTTGTGATTGTTTTTTTTTTTTCTCATTTTAGTCACTTTTCACCCACTTTTTGTTACTTTCTGGCTATTTTCCACATTCTCTCCCAATTTTCAACTATTTCCACCCATTTTTTGCCACTTTTCACCGCTGAGATTCTTGCTTTGCAAATGCAATTTTCAACACTTTGGCTCTTTGGTTGAGTCGCTCTGGTGAAGCGCAGAAAACATCAACTGCAAAAAATTATATCTGGTATTCTGACACATTTCAGGTCAAAGAAATATTACACTTTCTGTGAATAGCTGTCATCACCTTTACACAAAACCAAGACAAATCAGCGTCTTATCCTGATATTTGATGGATTTGACTCTCAAATTATTTTGAATCATGTATGAAAAATAACATCTGAATAACTTGGCTTTACTTTGGATAAATTTATAGACACAGAATGTGTTTTTTAGAGTTTTAGTTTTGTAATCGAGACACTGTGTGCAGAAAGCTTAATGCATTTTGAAAACCTAATTCATTAACACTGATGTCGTCTGCTTTTGTCTTTCAGATCCTGTTTGATCAAGCTCAGCGCTCTGTGAAGCAGCAGTTGCACAACTTTGTCAAAGAGTGAGTAACCTGACTGTTCCACTCATGAATTATTCACCACAGGTAGACGAAAAGCCAAAGTGCACCACCCTTTAAAAGAGGAGACTTAGCCCTGTAACCCCTTTAAAAACCTTTTTGGAGTTTTGAAATATTCAAGAGTACAACCTTTTCACCGCTTAGACACTTTGTCGCAGACGTATCATGAACGCCGTGGACAAAGTGGGTTACCTGTGGAGTCACGCTGACTTTTTAGTGACTCCAAAAACCTCCCTCTCTCAAACTTCCTCTCTCAGGGATGTTCGGAAGTTCAAGGAGACAAAGAAGCACTTCGACAGGGTGAGGGAGGACATGGAGATCGCGCAGGTGAAGAACGCTCAGGCTCCAAGGAACAAACCGCACGAGGTGGAGGAGGCGGCCGGCACGCTCAGCATCACACGCAAGTGCTTCAGACACCTCGCTCTGGACTATGTGCTACAGGTGAGTGGATACACACCTGTTCTGACTCCTGGAAGTCGGATATGGGTCAATGAAGTGACGTCCCTTTTTTTGTGTCCGAGTGTAACATTTCCTTCCATCATGAATTGAGTATTTCATCACATGTATTTCTTTATTCTATGAAACCTGATTTATTTGAACACATCTTTAAACTATTAAAATATAACAATTGCTGCTTACGTGCAGAGATTTCTCCAGATTCTCTGAATCTTTTGATGATATTATGGACTGTAGATGATGAAATCCATCAATTCCTGCAGTTGGACAAAGTTGAGAAACATTGTTCTTAAACTGTTGGACTGTTTGCTCACACAGTTGTTGACACAGTGGTGAACCTGGCTCCATCTTTGCTTGTGAAGGGCTGAGCTTTTTGGGGATGCTCCTTTTATACCCAATCATGACACTCACCTGTTTCCAATCCACCTGTTCACCTGTAGAATGATCCAAACAGCTGTTTTTTCAGCATTCAGCAACTTTCTCAGTCTTTTGTTGCCCTTGTCCAAGCTTTTTAGGAACGAGTTGCAGCATCAAATTCAAAATGTAGTGAATATTTGCAAAAAAAACCAGTACATTTTTATCAGTTTGAACAATATATATCTTGTCTTTTTAGTGTATTCAATTGAATATAGGTTAAACGGGATTTGCAAATCATTGTATTCTGTTTTTTTTCTTTGATAGAAAAACTGAGATAATGATCCAAATATGAAGAAGGAAACCAACAAAGTATATACATTTTTAAGTAAAGCAGAGGTGGTCGTGGTTCCCCGCTCGTCTACAAGTTTCCTGCTCCATCCACTGACCAATCTAAGCTGTAAAAAAGTAGAGAAGCCCCAAAATAAGCTTTAAAATAGACTAATAAATGAAATCAGATCCTTTTTTGTTTTTAATCCTCACTTCAAAGGCAAATCTGGCTCGTACGGTTGTTGGAGTGACTGTGTCAGAGCTTTTCTCGCCTGCAGCGTCGTCTCTCTCCGTCCTCCTCTCGTGTGACACTTCCCGTCTCTGACTCCTCTCTCTTCATATGCCTCGTGTGTTTATTTTGCCCACAAGTCGTCTCCTCCTACACGAGCCGCCTGCGGGAACAGAGACGCTGATTCAGGGCGATCGCTGTCACGCCTGTGTCCTTCTTTCTCTCTCTGCCTCTCTCTCTCTCTGCTCCCAGACGTCTTTTCAGTCTTAATTGAAAGTGTCTGGAGGCAGAAAAGGTCAGAGATTCACGGCGTGTATGAGTGACCTCTTAAATGTAGCACAAAATGTCATTTAGGTTTGCATCACTAAGGATTTACAATGTGAGGATGAGCCAGAGGCGACGTGTGTGTGTGTGTAAAGTTTTCCTGTGAAACAATTAAAAACAGTAAAGATGGCCACTAGAGGGAGTTACTTCTGCCTCCTGAGGGTTTAAACTGTTAATTCTCCTATTTTTCAAATGACCAAACGTCCTCTCTTGCCTGGACTTTTCCTTTTTTTGGGTGTAAAATTATGTCCCTGCTGAAGTTGAAATGCACTTTTAACGATAAACTGCATATATATGGTTTTCCTCATGCTCGTGACTGTGGGAGGCACCGTACACTTTCTGCAAAGCTGAAAACTTTGTGTGAAATTTAAATACCTCAAATCTAAATTAAACCTTAACTCAGATTTTGAGGCAGTATCTATATTTAGGAATAAGAGAAATGAATCATTTTTCCTTTTTTATTTAAGCATGTGGTAAGGCATTATTATGGAAGCCCATTTCTGCTAGTTGAAAAAAATAGTTAATTAATAAATTAATAAAAACTTGGCATTCATGAGAGATTTTTTTGCCCATATCAAGTTAAGTTTTGGGATAAAAAGTCAAAATTTTGAGATTGAAGGTCAAAATTCTGACATAAAGTCAAAATTCTGACATAAAAATTCAGAATTTTTAATCATTTCAAATGTCAAATTAAAAGATATAAGATTGAAGTTTTGAGATAAAAAAGAATTTATCGAGATTATTCTGTAAAAATTATGAGAGAGTCTTAAATTTGAGGTAGCGTCAAAATTACAAGAAAAAAGTAAAAATGTGATTAAAAAAAATCAACATATTGAGATAATATAGTCAAAGCTATGAGAAAAGTCAAAGTTTTGACTAAATAAAGTCAAAGTTTTGGATAAAAGTTCAAAATTTTGAGATAAAAGTCAAATAATCAGATAAAAAGTTAAAGTTTTGAGATGAAATGTCAAAAGTTTGAGATAAAAGGTCAAAATATTGAGCTAAATAGTCAAAACTCTAAGGTATGAAATCAAAAATTTTCAATAAGTAGTCAGAATTTTGAAAAAAAAAGTTAGAATTTTGTGATTGAAAGTCATATAATTAGATAAAAAGTTCAAGTTTTGAGGTTAAAAGTCAAATGATGCGATAAAGGATTGAAGTTTAAACATGATAAGACAAAGTATTGAGATTTTTTTGGCAAAGTTATGAGAAAGTGTTGATTCTTAGTTAAGGTCAAAACTGAAGAAAGAAAAATAAAACATGTGATAAAATTTTAAAGTTTTGAGAAAAAATCAATATTTTTTTGAAAATAAAGTCAAAGTTTTAGGATAAAAATTCAGAATCCTAAGATAATTCCTCAAAATTATTTGATTAAAAAAAAATCAGAACTTGGGGATAAGAAGTCAAATAATGAGATAAAATGTTAAAATACTGAAATCGGTGAAAAATTTAAATAGGTACGTCAATATTTTGAGATTTTAAGTGAAATGAGAAGAAAACTTGACTTGTAAGAGAAAAAGTAGAAATTTTGAGGTTTTATTCAAAATTTCTACTTCATATGGGCAAGAAATGTAAACAAAGCGGTTTTTCATTTTGTTTTGTTTTTTACTGGAAGAAATAGAAAATGTTCACATAAAACAGAAAAGGAGTGTTTTAAATAAACGTATGGGCTGTGAAGCTTCTTTTTCATCGTTGGGTATTTCGGGTACGGGGTCACCCCACCTACTTCTTCTTCTTATTCTTCTTCTTAAAAAAAATGTGAGCCTGAGACTTTCATTTCTTTGTTCTTGCAGATAAACGTCCTCCAGGCGAAGAAGAAGTTCGAGATCCTGGATGCTGTGCGTGAATCCACACAGACTTTGAATATTCTGTTTTTGTGGCCTTTCAGAAAAATAATCCTTTCATTCTTTCTCTCTGTTCGGCCCAGATGTTGTCCTTCATGCACGCCCAGTACTCGCTCTTCCAGCAGGGTTACAACCTCCTGGACGAGATCGACCCGTACATGAAGAAACTGGCTGCTGAGGTGAGCGAAAACGCCGGCCTCTCCTCTGGCGCTCTGCCTGGATTTGAATCGGTTTGATCCTCATTTGAACTATCGTCGATGAGCTGTTGTGTAACAGATAATTTGAGCTCATGCTGACGCAACTTTATTTGTTAGATGTTAATCTGATTACACATCAAATCTAGAATTAAAAGCCTCCTCTTTTGGTGCATAAACAAACCCAGATGTATGTTTTTCTCATGTGTGATTTCGGGGTCAGTGGAGTGTCACGGCGCGAGTGAATCGATGCTGCGTGACGAAACGCTCTGACCTGACCCGACCTGACATCAGAGGTCTTTCTTGTCTCTGGAGAATGTCGGCGTCAGCCTCTCTGAAAAGTTGTTGACATGTTGTGAGTAATTTCACTGTCTGGCATGTACCTGAACTTGTTTTTCATTTTCTGTGCGTGTGACTGGATCAGCTGGATCAGCTGGTGATCGATTCAGCCATGGAGAAGAGGGAGATGGAGCATAAACATGCCACCATTCAGCAGAGGGTGAGTCCAGATTTTATCTTTAAAATGTTCAATTTGAGGAAAAACATGCAGGACGTCTGCAACTCTGGGAATGTTGTTAAAGATCTCTCATTATGGTTCTACAGTTATAAGCTCTGAAACACAGCAGGGTCAATGACGTGTTTTTGTGTCTGAGTGTAATATTTCCTTCCATCATGAATTGAGTATTTCATCACATGTATTTCTTTATTCTAAGAAACCTGTGTTATTTGAACACATCTTTAAACTATTAAAATATAACATGTTTTTTTGTGTTTTGGTGCCTCAAACCCACAAAATGTCAGGTGGTGCAACCGTCCTGACAAGTATCCACAGTAATTAAACTCTAAAAGTTGAATGTCAATTATTGTTAATTGAAATTAAAAATACAGTGGCATTATTTTATGCTTGAACCTTTTTAAATAAAACATTCTTTGCAAATAAAAATAATTATAAAGCTGTTGAGAAATGTAAAAAACTTTTGTCCCGTAATTTTCACCTTGTCAAATGTCAGGGTGGTGCAACCGTAACATTAGACTTTTATTTTAAAGTGAAGAGAATAAAACAGGAAACAGGAAACTGCATCAGCCAGAGGAGCCCAAATGACATTTGTGACCAAGTGGAAAAGTTTGTAGATTTCTCTGAAATACTGATAAAAAAGGTTTTTTCACTTCATTAGTGACTGGAACAATTTCCATGTCAGGTGGTACAGCCAATGTAATAATGTGAAATGTTATTTTAACATCAAATTATTTATCTTATTCACAAATAAAAGAAATGAAACACACAAAGTGAAAATGTATGAGTCACTACAGACACTTGAGAGATACTTGCCAATAATTTCACACAGAAAAAATAACAGGAACATATAAATATATTTTCATATATTTGGTTGCACCACCTGACATTTTTGGGTGCTCAAATTAAAAATACTAAAAAATAATGAACCTAAAACTTTGAAATGTTGATCAACTACTGAAATCTGTTGGAAAACATAATTCTTCTCTCAGAAATATGTTTTTTATCCATTTTCAAAGAACTTTTTAAAAATACGTTTTTAGACCCTCTTTGTCATTGACCTAGCATTGTATACATGCCTGAATTGGGTGAGATGTAAGGGGTTAATTCACTAACTAAAATGTTAAAAGATGAGCTTTAAAGCATTTTAGTTTGTTAGGTGTCAATCTCAAACATTTTGTGCATCCATGTTTGGTTAAATCTCTCAGCTGTGGGCGACTCTGAGCTCCTCTGCAGCTCTTTCTCAGGGTGTAAACGTGTTCCCGTCTCACCTCCAGGCTCCAGTCTGCCACTTATCCTGGTACATCTGTTGTGACTGGGGGGGGATTAGACCTGGGCAGCTGGGAAGTGTTTGATTAATCCCTTTAACCAGGTCCAGGCATCGATTTAAGCATTAGAGCGGGTTCGACTGAGTGTTTTTAAGTCGTATTTATCCAACTGTTGTCTGCAGGAGACGGTCAGCACTTTAAATTCAGGACGTGCTGATGAGTTTCTCTTTACTCTTAGTCCAATAAAACGCTGACGTTACATTATTTTCAGGGATTTTAAGCACGCCAGAGTCTGGACCTTTTGTGATTTTTTGTTTTGATGCTTTATGGTTATAGCACCAAGTTTGTTTTGATAATTCTTGGAATTTTGAAAGTTGGGATCTTTCCAAGGACTCCATATGAACTGCATTCACCAGGTCAAATTCGTACGTGTATGTATAAATATGAAACACTTTGGTTTTTTATAAGCAGATATGCAAATGCTTCTAATACATATTTTTAAATGACCCTATGAATGAATTTTCAGGAAATATGAGGGATTTTTCCATAACTGAGTCAAGCTGTCATGAATAAAGCCATAATTTTTTATTGTGGCCTGCCTCTAAAAGTAATACACATTTTGATGAGCATTTGTTGGTTTAGTGTAAACATGTCCATAACTTAAAGTTAAGAGTGTCACGTAGAATCTTTTCACTTCTGATACGATACCAAAATCCCAGACTTTCGTATTGGCTGATTCTGATATAGATCAGATAAAATATCAATAGTTGTGACAGATTTTCATGAAAACAACAATTACGTTGCCTCATCATAGTTTTGTGTAACTTCACAACAGTTTTGTGTCGCCTTGCAAAAATGACCTAATTGTTCTGAGGGACTGGAAGAGGAAAAATTATTGTGAGGGAACGCAGAAGTTTAGTAAGGAACACAGAATTTATGGAGGGAATGTAAAATTATTTGAAGGGAACTAGAAGTTTTGTTAGGGAACACAAAACTATTGTTAGGGAACGCAAAATCTTTGTAAGGGAACTCAAAATTGTTGAGAGGGAACACAAAAATTATTGTGAAGGAACGCAAAAAATATTGTAAGGGAACGCACAATTATTGTCAGGGAACGCAAAAGTATGGTCAGGTAATGCAGAAGTTTTGTAAGGGAACGCAAAACTATGGTCAGGTAATGCAGAAGTTTTGTAAGGGAACACAAAACTGTTGTTAGGGAACGCAAAATCTTTGTAAGGGAACACAAAATGATCGTTAGGGAATGCAGAGATTTTCTAAGGGAACACAAAATTATTGAAGGAATGCAACAGAAATATGAGGGAACTCAAAATTATTGAGAGAGAACAGAAAAATTATTGTGAAGGAACGCAAAAAATATTGTAAGGGAAGGCAAAATTATTGTCAGGGAACGCAAAACTAATGTCAGGTAATGCAGAAGTTTTGTAAGGGACACAAAATTGTTATGAGGGAATGCAAAAGTTTTGTCAGACAATGTCAATTTATTGAGGGAACACAAAATTTTGTCAGGGGATTCAAGAGTAATGTCAGGGAACGCAAAAGTTTAGTCAGGGGATTCAAAAGTAATGTCAGGGAATGCAAAAGTTTTTCTAGGTAACGCAAAATTAATGTGAGGGAACACAACATTTTTGTCAGGGAACTCAGAGCTAATGTGAGGGAACGCAAAAGTTTTGTCAGGAAACGCAGAAGTAATGTGAGGGAAAGCAAAATTTTTGTCTGGGAGCGCAGAAGTAAAGTGAAGGAATGCAAAGTTTTTGTCAGGGAACGCAGAAGTAATGTGGGGGAACTCAGTTATTTTAAGGGAACACAAAATTATTGAAGGAATGCAGAAGAAATGTGAGGGAACTCTGAATTATTGTGAGGAAATGCACATTTTTTGTAAAGGAACGCAAAACCTTTGTCAGGAAATGCAGAAGTAATGGGAGGGAATGCAAAATTTTTGTCAGGGAACACAAAAGTTATGCGAGGGAACGTAAATCTTTGTAAGGGAACACAAAATTACAGAGGGAACACAAATTTGTTATTTTGAGGAAATGAAGTATTGTGAGGGAATGCAACGTTTTTGTCAGGGAACTCAGAGCTAATGTGAGGGAAAGCAAAAGTTTTGTCAGGGAACGCAGAAGTATTGTGGGGGAACTCAGTTATTTTAAGGGAACACAAAATTATTGAAGGAATGNGAAGTAATGGGAGGGAATGCAAAATTTTTGTCAGGGAACACAAAAGTTATGCGAGGGAACGTAAATCTTTGTAAGGGAACACAAAATTACAGAGGGAACACAAATTTGTTATTTTGAGGAAATGAAGTATTGTGAGGGAATGCAACGTTTTTGTCAGGGAACTCAGAGCTAATGTGAGGGAAAGCAAAAGTTTTGTCAGGGAACGCAGAAGTATTGTGGGGGAACTCAGTTATTTTAAGGGAACACAAAATTATTGAAGGAATGTAGAAGTAATGTGAGGGAACTCTGAATTATTTAGAGGAAATGCACATTTTTTGTAAAGGAACACAAAACCTTTGTCAGGAAATGCAGAAGTAATGTGAGGGAATGCAAATTTTTTGTCAGGGAACACAAAATTACAGAGGGAACACAAAATTGTTATTTTGAGGAAATGAAGTATTGTGAGGGAACGCAAAATTTTTGTCAGGAACTGCAGAAGAAATGTGAGGGAACTCTAAATTATTGTGAGGGAACGCAGATTTTTTTGTAAGGGAACACAAAATTATAGAGGGAATGTGCAATTATTACCAGGAGGCGCAAATGTCTGGCTTAATAATAATCCCTGGCAAATTTCTGTCACCCATTAAAGACAAAAATGTTTCAATTCTTCACAATACTTCTGCGTTTCCTGACAAAACTTTTGCGTTCCCTCACATTAGCTCTGAGTTCCCTGACATAAATGTTGTGTTCCCTCACATTAATTTTCCGTTCCCTAGAAAAACTTTTGCATTCCCTGACATTACTTTGGAATCCCCTGACAAAACTTTTGCGTTCCCTCAATAAATTTACGTTCCCTGACAAAACTTTTGCATTCCCTCATAACAATTTTGTGTCCCTTACAAAACTTCTGCATTACCTGACCATACTTTTGCGTTCCCTTACAATATTTTTTGCGTTCCTTCACAATAATTTTTGTGTTCCCTCTCAATAATTTTGAGTTCCCTCATATTTCTGTTGCATTCCTTCAATAATTTTGTGTCCCCTTACAAAACCTCTGCGTTTTGAAATTCTTACTTCTTTTGAATATAAGTTAGATGTGAGTTTTCTTGGATCAGATTAAGCTCCTTTTAAATCTCATCTCTTATTTTCTGACTGTGGATCTTTTTGTCTCTGTTATGTTTAAAATCATCTCTACGAATAGATTGTGTCTCTCCCTCTCTGCTGCAGTAATGGAGTCTATAAATGTCAGCGTCCTCCTCCTCTCTGGCATCTTGTTGTTGTTGAATAATTCAGAAAACCCTCTTTTCAGCGGGGCCGGAGTCTGGCTCCTCCGTACCCGAGGATCAGTGACCATCTGTCAGAGCGCTCCGGTCAGCGCGCTCTCCCTCCGGGCGCTGCGGTCTGCGCTCTCCGCACAGCGCCGGGTCACATGTGCGGCTGGTTATTGATCTGTTTTGTCAGAACAGGGAGACACTAAGCTTCATGTGGGACATATTATGTAGCAAAGTCAGGCGTTAAAGCTGCGTTAAAACAACAGCAGGATGTAGATGTTAGCTACAGGTGGGTGTTGTTGTGTTATTTTTTACATCATCTCCACCTAAACCGTCCTAACACTGTGTTTTTTTTCCTTCTTTTTCTCCTTCCTACATGCTCCTGATGCCTCCGTCTCCTCTCAGACGCTCCTTCAGGTGAGTTTTCTCGATTTATTTCCCTCTGACGCTTCATCTCAGGGTGGAAAACAGCATGTTTGAACGTTAACAAGCTGCTTTGAAGTTTGTATCCAGACTCCAGGAGCCTGGAGGGCGAGCTGAATCATTTATACTAAAGCGTCATAAACACTGAACTTGGTTTGAGCGACCTGCATAAAGAAACATCTGTTACATCATTTTTTTCATTGAGGTAATTGAAGTGTCCCAGATTTAGTAAACTGTGAAACTGTTGACCTCAGAAACAAATGAGCAGATTTGTTTTCTTGTTCTTTTTTTTTTTTTTTGCAAATTTTGCTTAAAATCTTCCAGTTTGTTGTCTAAAGCTGCCATTTTCAACCTTTTTGAGTCGTGACCCCAAATTTAACCCACACTGGTATCTGTGACCCCCAGATACAAAAACCAACACAAACCAATTAAAATCTCAACACTGCAAATAATCTTGCTCTTGCCAAGATTTACAATCTTACTTTAAGACATGCATAATAAAATATCTTGTCTTAATGTTTTTTTTTTAACTTATTTTTAGCATTTAAAACTGTCAGATCTCAAAAAAAGCATGAATGTTTCAATTTTGTCTTAATTAGTCTGAGAATCCTAAAATGAGTAAATAACTGTTAAAGCAAGTTACTTTGATTATCTCACATGTAATTTCATAACATTAAAACTTGTTTCAAGATTTAGCTCTACCTCAAGTTGCTTCATTTAAGAATAACACAAAAAAATCATCTTTTAAAGACACAATTTATTTAGCAAACAACTAAGAATTTTACAAACCCACACTGAAAAAAACTGAAATCTAAGCAAGTCATTACGTCTTATTTGTAGTAAAAATTGTCTTATTTTTCTTGATATGAGCCACATTTACTAGACCAGGTCATAAAAATGTCTTACTTCAAGTTTTTAAAAGACAAAAATGAGGTGTAAATTGCTTGTAACAAGTCAAAAAGAATCTGCCAATGGGATAAGACGAATTTGTCGTAAAGTTTCTTGAAATTAGAAAGATGTCTTGATACAAGAAACTTTTTCTTATCCAATTGGCAGATTTTTTTTTACTTGTTTCAAGCAATTGATGCTTCATTTTTGTCTTTAAAAAACTTCAAATAAGACATTTTTATGACCTGGTCTGGTGAATGTGGCTCAAATCAAGAAAAATAGGATAAATTTTACTAAAAATAAGACGTAGTGACTTGCTTAGATTTCAGTTTTTGCAGTGCATGCTCAAAAATCAAGAATTGTCTTAATCATACTTCTCTAATTCTAAGTACTTTTGACTTAAAAAAGTGATATTTTTCATTCCATTTGCTAAAATTAAGAATATAAGAAGCATGAAATTAGATTCGATTGCTCATATTCTGTATATTTCACTTAAAATTTTTCCTCGGGAAGTTTGTTTTCAAGTATTTTTATCTAAAAATGAGCATTTTCTTCTTGTTTTAAGATCTGAGAATACTTGTCAAGGTCATCTTGTTTTTAGATTTATCAGTCTTATATCAAGATTTCTAGTCAAGTGAAATTATCTTGCTGCATGGACGGATAATTTCCTAATTCCCACTAGTTTTAAGATATTTTTCCATCAAATTTAGCATTTTTATCTTGTATTTAGACTCCCTTTTTTGCAGTGAACAAAAAGTTGGGGAATAAACAGACCATGTATCATTTTTGAACGTTTATGTTTCTGAGCATGAAAATGAACAAGTCAAGATTTTTGTCCCCACATTTTTGTTTAAGGAGTTTTTCAGAGTCTTGAAAATCTTACCAGGCAGAAATACAATATGTTCAGTTCACAAGTCAAAAAAAATCTGCCATGGATTACGAAAAATTTGCTCATCAAGTTCCTTGAAATGCAACTAATGTCTTAATGCAAGACGCTTTTTTTTTTTTACCCCATTTTTAAAAATTGTTACAAGCAATTCAGACCCCATTTTTGTCTTTTAAGAACTTGAAATAAGACATTTTTTCCTGGACTGGTCAGTTAAATGTGGCTCATATCAAGAATAAAAAGGCAATATTTACCAAAAAGTTCCTGAATACTAAAACTTATAGAATACAGTTGATCATTGTGTTGTGTTTTCATTTTAAAAAGAATAATAATTACTGAAGAAAATAGTTCAATCAGGTTTTTTTTTTTTTTCAAATGAGTTACTCGACTTTTTAGAGGACCGCATTTGGATTCCAGGTGACCCAAAAAGGGGTCACGACCCTCAGGTTGAGAACCACAGATCTAAAACATGATATTTGAGGTGTATTCATGCACAAAGCAGCAGGGTGCAGTCGTGTTTTGTCACACAGATCTCCCCTCCCTCGTTCCGTTTCTTCCTCGCTGTTTGCAGTAACCCTTGTGTAAACTTACACCGAGCGCAGAGAGGAGCCTTTACTCAGAACAAGTGATGAAACCAGGGGAGCAGAAAGCGAGTGGAAGTGCTGCGAGCGCCCGAGTGTCACTATAACTGTCCGAACACACGGAGCAGAGAGAGCGTGGAGGAGCTGCAGACATTCATTTTTAACCGCAGCTTTAATGGAGAAGTTCTGTCCGTCTCCTCCTGCTGGTCTTTATTTGTACGTTTGCTGCCTCCGTGCGTCACTGCAGCTATTTTTACTCCAGATTCACGCTGTGGGGAACAAATCAGCTGTGGTTATTGTTGTGAGACGCTTTTAATTCATACACAAATCATGCACTGAGATCTACTTCTACATCTTTGTTTTAAATTTCTTCACAAAGAATCAGATGTAAAGATAAAAAAAGATGAAATGAGTTTTTAATGCAGCAAACAGCTTCAAACTCACTTATTTATCCCACAATCTGTAAAAACTAAAGAAGCCCATTTCCTCCAGCTAGAAACATAAAAGTGAAAAAGTCTTTGTTAATATTTTAATGTCCACATTGAGTCAAATTTTGGAGTAAAAGTTCAAAATTTTTACTTAAGACTCTTTATCTGACAATTTTAACTTTTGTCACAGAATTTTGACTTTCCACCTCTTTACTTTAACTTCTAAATCTCAATATTTTGACTTTTCATGACATTGCTTGAACTTTTCATCTTGAAACTTTTTATGCAAAATTTTGACTAATCTTAGAATTTTCACTTCTTATCTCGAAATTTGACTTTTTGACCCCTAACTTTGACTTTGAATCTTAAAATTTAAACTTTTTATCTAATAACGTTGACTTGTGATCATACAATTTTAACTTTCATATCAAAAATTTAATATTTATGTCTCAAAATTTTGACTTTTTGTCTTGGTGTTTCAACTTTTATCTTGTTACTTTGACTTTTAATCATAAAACATTGACTTTTATGTCACAATTTTTGCATTAATATCTCAAAATTTAGACTATTTATCTCAACTTTCAACTTTTTCTCTAGTAACTTTGACTTTTTATCCAAAAATTGTGACTTTGATATCAAATTTAACATTTCTTATTCAAAATATCAAATTTTAATATCTCAACATTTATATTTTTATCTTGTTACTTTGACTTTTTATCCTAAAAACCTGATTTTCTTCCCATTTCTAAAAATGTTTTATCTCAATGTTGTTACTTATCTTAAATTTTTGGCTTAACTCAGAATTTTAATCTTTATCTCAAAATTTTAACTTTTCATCCAAAGGTTTTGACTTTTTATCTCAAAATCTCAAACTTTTTACCTCACAACATTAATTTTTTTATCCCAGAATTTGGACTTGATAAAAAAAAAAAAAATTCTCAACAACACTCACAAACATGACGGACACCTATGTTTGCAGTTTGTCGGTTAAAGTGCATTTCCACTTCAGTATTTTCTGTCTAAAAGCTCAGCACAAACAGTCGTAGCATGTTTTCCTGCTCAACATCTTGACAGGTTGGTGCATCAGAATAATGTCAGTAGTTTAGTGCAGCTTTGCTTCATTATAAATATCAATGGTCTGTAGAACAAGCTGAGAAAAACTCAGACATTTTAGGTCATTTTACGACCGAAAGGAGACGTTTGGTCGCTCTTGGTTTGTGTCACTTTGTGCCACAGGTGACCCGGTGTGTTGGGGATTATCTGCAGCAGATGTCCGTCAGGTGCGTTCGTAAGTGCGTAATACAGAACAGGATGGCTGTTCTTTCTCAAAGGAAACTCTTCCACTGAGTTACGAGACAAACAGCAGACTGTGGATCATCTGCTCCACGTTCGGTGTCACATCTTCGCATCAGAGCTTAAAGTCTGACCCTTAAGTCTGCAGCGTTCAGACGCGGCAGGTGCACAAAGCGTCACAACGTGCGTTATGTCTGCACCAACACGGGAACATTTGAAAGTCTCTGTTTCTCAGCTGCTTGAATAATTCACTCATGTTCAGTTTCTCTCTGAGTGACGTTGCTTCATTAAAAATAGATCATCTTTGTTGTGGGCTGCCTCAGAGATTGCACAGAGAGTAACCACCCTGTGCAGAGCTGACTCTGGAAAGCAAGACGCCTGAAAGGGGAAAGAAAAGGTAAGAAGCATCCACTCATTATGGATAATATAGAGGTAGAGGTAAATAAACCCCAGAGGAGCGTTTGTTTAGTGGTGTGGGCATCCTGCCAGCAGATTCCTCCGGGGTCAACAGTGCACTGTAACTCCCTCCTTCTTCTCCAGCGAGGAGGAGCATGTGTGTGTGTATTTGGGGGGAAGTAAAACTCAGACTCAGGGTCAGGAGCTGCTACAGTAACTGAGTCAGAGCCGTCCTGTGTGGAGACTTGGCAGCTGTATGTTAATTAGAGCTAATCCGGAGGCTCACAGGGCAGCAGGCAGGTGGCACACATGTCAGTGCTGGAATTACACAGAGCAGTGTGTTAGTGAGAGCGAGCGAGCGAGTATGTGTCTGCTCTGAGGGATCGGGAGTGGATTTCTCTTTTTTTTTGGAACATTTTGGGGATTTTTTAATGTTGCTGGAGCGCACCAAACGTCTGAAAATGAAGATCCTGTGCCGCTGGGACCACAGCTTGGTGGGTTCATCTGACAAACGGCTCGTATATATATATATATATCTCAAAATACTCACTCAGCTCTTTCTAAACGTTGTATTTTTCTGACTTCATGTCGAACCGAGTGTCCTCTGTTCCACACTGCAGGATACTTTCATTTAAATTGAAGTTATGAGAGTGAAAACAGAGAGCTTCATGCATATTTTACAACTCTGTCGCAGCAGTTTGTGTCTGTGAGATGCTTTACTTCATATTTCTGGTCTGTTATTGATTCTACTTTACCGTTTTCTTCTTTCCTCTTGTTTTTCTATTAATGTAAAGTATCTTTACAGATAAGCTGTAAAATTTGGGCTTTTTGTCGCCTCCTAAAATGGCTTGTTTTGAAGCAGTGTTACATTTGGCTTGCAACGCCCCTACATTTACAGTAACAGTTCAGAAAAAAACTGAATGAAAATGCTCTGCTGGAGTATAAAATACAAAGTTAGCGACAGTTAAAACACAACAACTGTGAGCAAGTAAACAACAAATAAAATACAAAGAACAAAATCAGGTGCAGAAAAATAGTGCATTGAATAAGATATGAATGAATGACAGTGAACAGGGAGACAAGAGTTGGACACGGATGCTGTTTCTCATGTATAAACTATCACGATACATTATTGCACAAATGAAACTATTGATCCACTAGATACTGATTTTATTCTGTTGTCGTAACAAATTAAAAAACTCAAAAATATCAAAATATTAAAGCCAGAAGCAGTGATTTTAGTCCCTCCCGTTCATGCGCCCACCAGGGCAATTGGTAGGTGATGCTGAGCGATTGGCAGGTGCCACTGAGCACTTGGTATGTGTCACTTGATAATCGGTAGGTGTCACTAAGCCGTTGGTAGGTGTCAATGAGCAGTTGGAAGGATCCACTTACCCATTGGGTGTATAGCAGGTGTCACTTTGCGAAATGGTCACTGTCACTGAGCAATTGGCAGGGGTCAGTTAGTTTTAGGCAGGTGCCACTGAGCAATTGGTAGGTGTCACTGAACAATTGGCAGTTGCTGCTTTGCAATTGGTAGGTGCCACTCGGCATAAAGCAGGTGTCACTTTGCAGATGATACTTGTCCCTGAGGAATCAGTAGGTGTCATAGCAATTGGCAGGTGCCACTGAGCGATTGGTAGGTGACATAGTGCAATTGGTTGGTGCCATTTGGCATGAAGCAGGTGCCACTTTGCAGATGGTAGGTGATACTGAGGAATCGGTAGGTGTCACTGAACAATTGGCAGTTGCTGCTTTGCAATTGGTAGGTGCCACTCGGCATAAAGCAGGTGTCACTTTGCAGATGGTACTTGTCCCTGAGGAATCAGTAGGTGTCATAGCAATTGGCAGGTGCCACTGAGCGATTGGTAGGTGACATAGTGCAATTGGTTGGTGCCATTCAGCATGAAGCAGGTGTCACTTTGCAGATGGTAGGTGATACTGAGGAACCGGTAGGTGTCACAACAATTGGCCGGTGTCAATTAGTTCATGGCAGGTGCCACTGAGAAATTGGTAGGTGTCACAGTGCAATTGGTTTGTGTCAATGAGCAATTAGCAGATATCGCTGAGCAGTTGGTAGGTGTTACCGAGCAGTTGGAAGGTGCCACTTCGCAATTGGTAGGTGTCACTGAGCAATTGGCAAACCTTTAGCCGACCCTAAGACCAAAAATTAGTCAGCGATTTTTCCGTGGGGTAAACCTGCAACTTGATGAACGGTGTGCATCAAAATTGTGTTCTCTTGATTGACTCCAATTCAACAATTTTTTCATGAGTTATTCTGAATTTAAAACACCACACTTGCAGTTCAGTATGTTCTTGTCTTATTTAAACATGCAGTAGCAGACCTGTTTACACATCAACTTTTCAGCAGAAAGCACAAAGAACACAGTGAGCAAAATTTGCGATTACACTGAAACATTGAGGGGCTGAAAAGGTTGTAGTACAGCTTTTTCTGTCTGGTGCATCTCTGTGTTTTAAGTGTGCAGCGTTAAAAAGATCCACCGGTTTTTCCTCAGAGCAGCATGTATTCAATGTTTAAATCAAATCTGGGTAATCAAATGTTCTGTCCCTGCAGGTAATTACATTTCCCCTACAGTCGAACTTATTAAAGCAAACTGAATTATTCTGACCTTCATGCTGCAAATCACTGAACTTCCAAAGATCCTACTCGTGCTCCCTAAAAGCCTCCTGCCTCTTTTATAAGCTACAAACCACAGCAGCACTTTCTGTCATTCTGCTTTGAAGTGTAAAGGTGTTGTGTTGTAAGTCATGTAAAGCTCAGAGGCTAATTTCACATGAATCACACACGTTACGTAACAGTTTGCGTCACACTCACATCTGTTGAGTTATGAAATGTCTGTGTCCCACACAGTTCGATGGCATGCAACTTCTCTACATACAACATGTGACTGTTTCTACATGATTGCACTATAAACACGCACACACTGCACCATGAAGCTGAATGTACAGCACATGAATACACACACTGAACGCTGCCTCCAGTTTTCCAGGAACATCACACGAGTATTTGCATCCTCCCCGCGACAGAGAAACAACGAGCTTCGTTTTTTTATTCGATGGTTTAAACCCTGAGTTTCCTCTTTTCTTTAGGACTTTTCATATGACGACTCGAAGGTGGAGTTCAACGTGGACGCTCCGAATGGTGTGGTGATGGAGGGCTACTTGTTCAAGAGGGCCAGCAATGCCTTCAAGACCTGGAACAGGTAAATAAGACGACAAAAACACCTTTTATTGCTCTAGTACAGCACATATGGCCAGTTTTGATTGAAGAATCTTAATGGTCAATGTGAAAACAGTAAAACAGTTGATGCTTTATTTGCGCAGCATCTTTGTGCTCGTTTTAGAAAAGACCAAAGAGAGAAAAGGCTGCAACTAATGATTATTCTTAGTGTTTACTTATCCATTGGTTATTTTATCCATTAGTATAATAATAAAGGAGTTTGATTTTACACAGTTTGCACAGTTAAACATGCAGTATTCCACTAATTTGTTTTCAGTGAGTTGTTTCCGAAACTTTGGAAACCCTGTGTCAGCTTTTTAAGCATCCTCCGCGCTCTCCACCATAATTCAAGTTAACCTCTTCTTGTCTGTTTCTGTTAATAATGTGAACATTGGGAGCAAATCTGCCCCCACTACTGTAGTGAACTTCAAGTACAAATGTGTTTTTAATGGCAGGTTTTTTGATTTTAAGCAATAACAAAAACAATGCTAAGACGCATCAACAGTTCAATTCTCATGCCAAAGACTTTTCATAGTCTAAGTCAATGATTCCCAAACAGTGGGCCACGGCCAAATCAAAATAATATGATTTCTTTAGAGAGGCAGGTAAATAGGCAGGAAAATAATCTTTATTTATCTTTATTACTATTTCTTATTATCATTCCTTTCTATTTCCCCCATGTATAATTAGCTTGATGGATGGGACAAGATCGCACCATTGTCCTTCTTTTTTTGTACCATCTCTTATTGAGATGGCTCCATTGACAGCCCGCTCTGGCACATAGCATCTATCCACCTGTTGGTGAGATGCATTGAAAGCAAACATCCTTTATCACATGCAGCAACTGCAACACATCGCACAACTGCAACATGCCAAGACTCAGTAATGCAGCAACTGCAACAGACTGTGACGGCAAGAAGTAGGGACCATAACAGACCCGCGGTTGCAAGGTCCGTTTATCTCCTCTAGTGGCTTTAATTTTGTTCTGTGTCTCTTCAAGTATTAATCATGTGACAAGCAAATGAGAGGAAAGAACTTTTGTTTTTGTCAGTTAGACCACTTAGACGCTGACACTGGAGTATAAAGATGGATTGTTGGCGAGGAACAGGGAGAATTAAAGGAAAGATAGACTGGAGGCTCCTGGTGAATTGACAAGTAATCTTTACACTGCAAAAACTGAAACCTAAGAAAGTCATTATGTCTTATTTGTAGTAAAATTTGTCTTATTATTCTTGATTTAAACCACATTCACTAGACCAGGTCAGAAAAATGTCTTATCTCAAGTTATGTAATGACAAAAATAAGGTCTGAGTTGCTTGTAACAAGTAAAAAAAATCTGCCAATTGGATAAGAAAAATTTGCTTGTGAAGTTTCTTGAAACTAGAAGGATGTCTTAATACAAGTATTGTTTTCTTACCCCATTGGCAGATTTTTTTTTGAGTTGTTACAAGCAATTCAGACCTCATTTTTGTCTTTAAATAACCTGGATTAAGACATTTTCCTGGACTTATAAGTAAAATGTGGCTCATATCAAGAACAATGAGACAAATTTTACTAAAAATAAGACATAATGACTTGCTTAGATTTCAGTTTTTGCAGTGTAGTCGCCAAACATTATAAAGGGGGAGGCGTAGAAAGTACAGTGCTGGGTACTTAGCGCTGGGATTTTTTGCCCTTCCCTTGAAGAGCCTCAGAGTCAATAAACAGGACGGATGTATGTGACTCCATTCAGATTTACTCCAATGAAGCACTGGAGATGTTAAGGTTCGGGGTTTGGGCTCAGCATTCCAACATTAAGTGTTTGCTGCAAGGAAGTGCTAAACTGAATTTCCTGAAGAAACCTTCCCAAGGAATTAATTAAGGCCTTATCCATCAATGTATCTATGTTGATTTGTGGCTCAGCATTTTAACATGAAGAATTTGCTGCAAGGAAGTGCTGAATGTTGAAATGCAGCTCATCTTACTTTTGAAACGCCAAATCAGTTCACAAATTCTTCTCTTCTCTTCTCTCTGATTCCATATCATCACTTTACATCCTGAAATAAAAACGAGGTCAAGTTAAAGGGGGTCAGTTTGTCTCAGTTTCGTCTTGGGGGCTCAACAGTGTCAGACTTTAAAAGCTCCTTCTATACATCAATAATGCAGGTCAATAAAATATATATCAAATTGGAGTTGGATATACGTATGGATGAAGAGGGAGTTAAATATTTGATGCAGAGATGCCCCTTTGGAAAATAAGGATATGGATTTGACATCACTTCAAAATTCACTTCAAAGCCAAAGTCAGGCATGCGCTCTGTTTTCATACAGTTCAGTTTATTGGCTTCGTCACCAAAATGAAACATGTTTCATCCATTTTCTCGTCAAAGGCCATGAACAAAACCAGTTTATCAAGTAACGTCTCACGACACTACATCTGGATTTGCATAGGCTACTTTTAAACAGTTAAAGCTAATGCAATAACATTTACAGCAGAAATCTTTAAATGACTGTTTGTATCAGGACGTGAAAATGTCTGAGTTCAAAAAGCACGTTAGAGGACACAAGAGAATATTAAAGTTATGAAATGGAGCAGAAAAAGACAAAAACTAAACATGTTCACTGCAAAAAAGGGAGTCTGAATATAAGATAAAAATACTAAATTTGATGGAAAAACATCTTAAAACTAGTGAAATTATCTGTCCATGCAGCAAGATAATTTCACTTGAAATAAGACTGATAAATCTAAGAACAAGATGGCCTTGATAAGTATTCTCAGATCTTAAAACAAGAAGAAAATGCTCATTTTTCATTAAAATGCTTGAAAACAAACTTAAAGAAGAATTCTAAGTGTAATATACTGAATATGAGCAATAGAATCTAATTTCATGATTCTTTTATTCTTAATTTTAGCAAATGGAATGAAAAATATCACTTTTTAAGTCAAAACTACTTAGAATTTGAAAAGTATGATTAAGATAATTCTTGATTTTTGAGCATGCACTGCAAAAACTGAAATCTAAGCAAGACACTACGTCTTATTTTTAGTAAAATTTATCCTATTTTCTCTTGATTTGAGCCACATTCACCAGACCAGGTCATAAAAATGTTTTATTTGAAGTTTTTTAAAGACAAAAATGAAGCATCAATTGCTTGTAACAAGTAAAAAAAAAAATCTGCCAATTGGATAAGAAAAAGTTTCTTGTATCAAGACATCTTTCTAATTTCAAGAAACTTTACGACAAATTCGTCTTATCCCATTGGCAGATTCTTTTTTACTTGTTACAAGCAATTTACACCTCATTTTTGTCTTTTAAAAACTTGAAATAAGACATTTTTATGACCTGGTCTGGTGAATGTGGCTCAAATTAAGAACAATAAGACAATTTTTTACTACAAATAAGACGTAATGACTTACTTAGATTTCTGTTTTTTTCAGTGTGGGTTTGTAAAATTCTTAGCTGTTTGCTGAATTAACTGTGTCTTAAAAAGATGATTTTTTTGTGTGTTATTCTTAAATCAAGCAACTTGAGGTAGAGCTAAATCTTAAAACAAGTTTTAATGTTATGAAATTACATGTGAGAAAACCAAAGTAACTTGTTTTAACAGTTATCCACTCATTTTAGGATTCTCAGACTAATTAAGACAAAATTGAAACGTTCATGCTTTTTTTGAGATCTGACACAGTTTTAAATGCTAAAAATAAGTTAAAAAAAACATTAAAGCAAGATATTTAATTAAGCATGTCTTAAAGTAAGATTTTAAATCTTGGCAAGTGCAAGATTATTTGCAGTGTTGTCTGCAGGTCAAAAAAGTATAGAATCTGGATCCTGATCCTGCCTTTAAAACAGCATTACATATTTTCTCTACATCGCCCCCTAAAGGTCAGAAGCAGAGTTTGCTGATTTTTATAGAAATCACTAAAAGAAGCAGAAATAGAGTTTTCATGTGTTACTATCACGGCTGCTTTCCGTCTCATATGGCTCTGATTTGTTGTTGCCTGAAGCTAAACTTATTCCAGTCGATACTTTTATCCTTTTTGATCTCCTCTATCCGCAGTGCTGACCCTGAAGCATCATGGGAGACTTTATCTAATCTACATTTTATTTCTCTCCTCTCTCCTCTCTCTCTCTCTCTGTGTATCTCTGTGTTTCTGCAGACGGTGGTTTTCCATACAGAACAGTCAGCTGGTCTATCAGAAGAAGCTCAAGGCAAGTTCACACTCTGTACATTCAGCGTCTCTGGGGTGAAGAGGCTCTGAGAGGTTAAGTGCACTTTAACTGGGCTCTCCTTCAATGTTATCGCGATCTTCGCTCACTGACTCCATGAGTGCTCTCCTCTCGGGGTCATTCTCCCGCACGCATCTCGGTGTCGTAAATATCTAATGTCTCACCTCTCGGAGGCTTCGGGGATGAAGCGTCTTATCTGAGAGGAGCAGCTGTGTTTGTGTTTGTGTTTGTGTTTGTGCTGTCGGTGCCGTTGATAAGCGGAGGAATGAGAGCGTGTTGTTGTGTTTGTGCGTTTGCAGGATTCTCTGACGGTGGTGGTGGAGGACCTGAGGCTTTGCTCCGTTAAACCGTGCGAGGACATCGAGAGGAGGTTCTGCTTCGAGGTCGTCTCTCCCTTCAAGTAAGACTCCTGGATGGATTATCCCGAGATTTGCTTCACAAATTATAATCCTGCATGACATGAGTTGCAATATTTTTGGCTTATTCCCTCACTTTTTATTCTACTTTGATCAATTGAACAAACATCTTCCAAATGAACTTTATAACCTCTAGAATCAAAGTGCTAAAACTCAAAATCTCACCAAGTGTATTCTTCTTATTTCTGGTCAAAATATCTCATCACACTAAATATAAGACACAGTTACACTGCAAAAACTTAAATCTAAGCAAGTCATTGTGTCTTATTTATAGTAAAAAATGTCTTATTTTGCTTGATCTGAGCCACAATTACTAGACCGGGTCAAAAAAGTGTCTTATTTTAAGTTATTTCAGGACGAAAACAAGGTCTGAATTGCTTGTAACAAGTCAAAAAAAAAAACATCTGCCAATGGGATAAGAAAAATTCACTCACTAAGTTTCTTGAAATTAGGAAAGATGTCTTAATGCAAGAAACTTTTTTTTGACTTGTTACAAGTAACTCAAACCTCATTTTTGTCCTTAAATAACTTGAAATGAGACATTTTCCTGGACTTATCAGTTGAATGTAGCTTACATCAAGAATAATAAGACAAATTGTGCCAAATATAACGCATAATGACTTGGTCAGATTTCAATTTTTCAGTGTACATAAAGGGAAACATTTCAATCAGATATTGGAACTTGTTTCTAGACGGATCGTCCTCAATCGTCTAGTAAAGTTTAACAGTCTTAAAAACATCTTGTTTTAAGTAATTTCTCAGTTGAAACAAGTTTTTATGACTTGTCACAAGGTTTTGAAGCTGCTGAGCTGTTTGTTAAAGAAATTGTTTCAAGAAATAACCTCAGCTTGAATTAAAAACAAAGCTTTACATAAACCTGCAGCTAATTATAGGCTTATAATAAGACACTAAACTCCGCAGTACAAGAATATACAGCTATAATAAGTTTTACCAGCTATATTCAACATCTCTCTTATCTAGTTATGCTTAAATCAAATGTCTTATTAAAAGATAGCTCACCGAGAGAATTTTCACTTGCTCATTGTAAGCAAAAATAGCTTGTATTGATTTTTTACATTTATTTTTAGAGTGGCTTTTTTTTCCAGTGTATCATTGCACTGCAAAAACTGAAATCAAAGCAAGTCATTATGTCATATTTTTAGTAAAATTTGTCTTATTCTTGATATTCTTGAGCTGCATTCAACTGATAAGTCCAGGAAAATGTCTTATTTCAAGTTATTTGAAGACAAAAAATGAGGTCTGAATTGCTTGTAACTCATAAAGTTTCTTGAAATTAGAAAGATGTCTCAACACAAGAAACTTTTTGTCATCACGTTGGCAGAAGTTTTTGACTTGTTACAAGCAATTCAGACCTCATTTTGTCTGTAAATAATTTGGAATATGACATTTTATGAACTAGTCTGGTGAATGTAGCTCAAATAAAAAAAGATTAAGCCAATTTTTACCAAAAATAAGATACAATGACTTGCTATGATTTCAGTTTTTACAGTATATGTCAAGATAATGGCACTGGGATTTACTTTATGTAAGAATATTTTTCAAAATATTGAGAAAAAATGTCTCATATTTTGTATTTGTATTAAAAAAACTGCACTTGTTATTAGTGAGAATAAACTGATTTCAAGGCATTTTTGGAGTCATTGTGGTTTGATATTTTACTTGATTTCAAAAGTCTTGACAAGCCAAATTTTTTTGCTGTTGGCAGATTATTTTGCTTAGTCAAAGTAAAATACCCCAAATTTTTGTGTATATTTTTCTTGATATTGAAGGCTGGCTTTTGCAATTGTCTTTGTGTGGCACACTTCTTTAAGACCAGCTTCAAATAGTAGATATTTGTTGTTCTTTTTTGCAAACAGTGTTATTGTCTCCTGTGTTTCAGGAGCTGTATGCTTCAGGCCGACTCTGAGAAACTAAGACAAGCCTGGATTCAGGCCGTTCAAGCCAGCATCGCCTCGGCCTACAGAGAGAGTCCAGACACATATTACATCGAGGTGAGAGACTCCTCTGTGTTTAAAAACCTTCAAAAACACATAAGAAGTCAACACAAAGAAAATAAAATCTTTGAATTTGGGGATTTCATGGCCGTATGTTTTTGTTCTGTAGCACCTGGACAGAACAGCGTCCCCATCCACCAGTAGCATCGACTCGGCCAGCGAGCCTCGGGAACGCTCGGTGCGAGGAGAAACCATCCTGCAGAGGATCCAGTGTCTGCCGGGGAACGAGCAGTGCTGCGACTGCGGCCAGGCCGACCCTCGCTGGGCCTCCATCAACCTGGGCATCCTGCTGTGCATCGAGTGCTCAGGCATCCACAGGTAGAAGGAACAAGAATGTCTCTGATAGCGTTTTATTTTTTGAAAGAGCTGTCACTAGTGCTGGTTCAGGGCCAGTTCCTGACTTAGCTCCTGTCTTTGCTTTTCCACGAAGCACCACATCCTGGGCCAGAGTTATCATGGCCAACAATCAGCTGTGGAAACGGCTATTTTTAAGAGAAAAGCTGCCAAGTGGGTCATCTGTTGATATGTTGGAGTTCCATCCATCCATTTTCTATACCGTCTATCCTGCTAATCAGGGTCGCGGGTGGCTGGAGCCTATCCCAGCTGTCATTGGGCGAGAGGCGGGGTACACCCTGGATTGGTCGCCAGTCAATCGCAGGGCTGACATAGAGACATATAGAACCATTCACACACACACTCACACCTACGGTCAATTTAGAGTGATCAATTGACCTGACCATGTGGGCATGTTTTTGGTCTGTGGGAGGAAGCCGGAGTACCCGGAGAGAACCCACGCATGCACGGGAGAGAACATGCAAACTCCACACAGAAAGGCCAACCATGCCCAAACAGGGAATCGAACCGGCGACCTTCTTGCTGTGAGGCTGGAGCGCTACCCGCTGTGCCACCGTGCAGCCCCTATGTTGGAGTTTCCTCATTCAAATTGAAGCAGCAATGCATTCCCTCTCTCAGAGATCATAGAGAATAGCTCATCCTTTTATTTATCAGACTAATTAGCCTTATCTTGTCATATTTACTGGATTGTTTCTGCCTCACAGTTCTCCTCTGCTCTCCGTATCGTGCACGGCAGAGTTCCACCCCAATGCACTCACACAGAATAGGGCACAATGATGAGCATACTCTGTAAAGTGGACAGAGAGCCAAGAAATGCAAAAAAACCCTCTAAATATGAAAATAGCAACACTGTGAACACTGTAAACCAAGGGGAAGTACTGAAACGGTCACATATGCAGAGACGCACAGACGTTTTACGGAGACATAAGGACATGGCTCCAACTTAATTAAACCAGTTCTTTGGAAAACTGGAATTAGAACCAACCAAACACAAGCACTAGCCCTGAATGAGCTCTGGTGGAAAAAGAGGGGTTAGTGAGTCGTCATAGGGCCTCTGCCAGTCAGTAACAACCAAAGAGAGTGTTATGAATTCAGACAGGAAAACACAGCATTATCCATTTTATTATTTTTATGAGTTTTTTTCGCTCAAGTGAGAGTAGAGTCAAAATTTTGATTTAATTCTGACGTCTTTATCCAAATTTTGACATTTTAAAATTCCACGACAGAAAGATTTTTTGTAAGAGAAAGTCGACAAGTTTATTTTTTTAACTGGCTTAACCTCCTAAAATCTTTTGTCATGTCTATAATCCTTCTCCATGTCTACAACAGCATATTAGGGCCACTTTAAGATTTTTTCTAATATATAAAGTGTCAAATTTGGGACTTCACAAAAGTGCAAATTTGACAATTCTCTACTAATTCTACAATTTCATGGCAAACAGTTTTGTCCAAAACGACATACAACACGAGCAAGAAATCAATTGGAAATTCCACTGAGATTTGCGACTTTATCGTAACTTTACGACTTAACGAAGTAGCAAATTTATGAGTTTGTAAACTTGCAAATTTACACATTTACAAAGTAGTAAATTTAAACTTGCAAATCACATTTTCACTCCCACCTGACCTCCGCAACACTCAGTCCTTACCCCTCTTCAAATCCAGCATGTTGCACTGTTTTGTATTTTAATTTATTGTTTTATATTGCATTATATTGTATTGCTTGTTTTATATCTGTTTTAGTCCTCTTTTAATGCACTTATTCTTGTAAGGTGACCTTGAGTGCCATGAAAGGCGCCCTTAAATAAAATGTATTATTATTATTATTATTATTATTATTTTGTATATTCGCTTGGTATGATGATGCAAATGTGCTGCCACACTTGAGAGATGCAGAGACTTAAACATGGATATGTTGTGCTGTGTGCTATCATTGTAATGTGATGACTCTGGGCTAAACCAGTGGTGTCTCTTTATTGCTGAGTCCATGTCAAAAGTTTAACCTGATAAAGTTGTCAAGTCAGGAAATGATGCAGTGAAACGCAGCGTCATAACAATCTACAAAGTGTGATTCTGGTTGGAATCAAGCTCTTAAATTTGCCTCTTAATAATTTTTTTGGCTTTTTTAAGTGGCGCTGTCACACATATCAGATACTATTTTCTCCAGATTCATAGGAAATAAATAAGAAGTTAGATATCTTTTGTTTTGGAATCAAATAGATGCTTGACTGCAGCAAAACACCGAATTTTGAAACCATGGTAAAAGTTTTTCTATTGCTTTTAATCAAAAAAGACTCAAAAGTAAGGTTAGAAATGGAATAAAAAGCCTTAAAGTGTTTTGTTTGTTAGAGAGAGAGAGGATCAAACACGTCCAACTTCTCCCTGGAAGAAAAATCCCTGCGTCAGTCTTTTTCTGTCTGACTCTGTTCACTCATCAGTAAGAAAAATGAAGCCCAAACATGAGCGTTCAGATTTAAAAAGGTCTCTTTAAATGATCTGGGTTTACTTCCAGCACCTCTACAATCTGCTGTGTCCGGTTCTGGCACCGTAAACGTTCATTCACGCCAGTTTCCTTTGACTTCGACCTCGCTTTGAGCCGCTGGAGGCTCCGCACGCCGCTGCGAGGATTAAAGCCCCGTGTGCTGCTGATTGGATCAGGCTGTGATTGAGAGGCTCATTGAAGGAGGTGAAGTGAGAAGAGAAAGGCGGCTGCAGAGCTACGACACTCACGCTGAGCGAAGTCTTTGAGGGCTTTCACTGAGGAGTGGATGTGATGTAATGAATCCTCTTCATCGTTCAGATCAGAGCCGCGCGGTAACAAACGTCCTGTTACATCACTGAACCACCGAAGAGTTCAAGCGCCTGAACAGATCTCTGTTTTTCTGTTTGTGTTTTTAAAAGTTGTGATTCTCTCTGCTTATGTAATCACAAAACACCCCCTGTGTGTGTGTGTGTGTGTGTGTGTGTGTGTGTGTGTGTGTGTGTCCACCTGATGAATATTCATGCCCTCTCTGGATGAGATCATACGTGGTCACTCGGTACAAAGCCGAAGAGAAACAGTATCACCGTTGCCGTGACTCCAGACCGGTTTCTTCAGGAACTCGCTGATTTGCATGACATTAGCTCGCGCTCTCATTTCCCTCTCCTGATTTAGGTCAACAAATACAACAATCAGTGTCTGATTCATTAAAAAAACGCTTTATTTCTACTTCCATCAACATGATCGAGTCTTATTTTAAATCTCTGTCACCTTAAAGTCTTAACAAAGTAAAAACTTTGACTTTCACCTCTGGATTGTTGAACTACTGAATGACTTTAATCTTGAAACTGTTTCTTTTTGTGTTGCAGGAGTCTCGGGGTTCACTGTTCAAAAGTTCGCTCACTCACACTGGACTCATGGGAACCAGAGCTGTTAAAGGTAAAGTTCTTTATTATTCATTATCTACTCGTGTTTAAATTTCTTCAGAATTTAAGTTAAGTTTTTTAAACACTTTTTTGAGTCTTTTGCTTCTTCATCTGTAATTCTCTGTGACCATTTGACCAGCTTTTAATTTGGCTGCCCACAAAAAGCACTTTATAAACCAGTTTTCCTGAAAGTGCTCGAGGAATGTCTTTATTGTTCTCACTTAACAGAAAGTTTAGAAGCTCCAACGTTTTGCAAGTGCGAGTGTTTCCAGGAGGTTAGTGAGAACGTTGCTCCAAGTGGTGAAGATGCTTCATCCACTCTCTGGAACTGACGTCCATTTTTGTAAACTTCCCTCTCCATCCATCTCATAATATTCTCAATGTGATTTAGATCAGGGGAACACGCAGGATGCTCCAGAAGAGTGAGATTATTCCTCTGGAGGAAGAAGAAGAAGTCCTTTGTGAGGCAGGAATTGTGAACTGTTGTCCTGTTGAAAAACCCAGTCACTGGCATTGAGAGCAGGGCCCTCAGTCATGAAGGACGCAACATCTCCACTTAGCCAGCCGCCGTTTGATGCCCCTGCGTAACGCCCCCTCCACTGTGCCACCCATAGACTGTATAATGAGTGGACGTAACGACGTTCGGCTCAAACTGAAGCCTCCAGCAGATGCCCCGCCCCCTGGTGTCTGGCTGCAGTATAGGTCATAAGCCCCGCCTCCCCATGTATTCCAGATATGAGCCGGGAAAACTTTAAAAAATTGCAATACCTCGTAGAAACGTTTCTCTCATCCTTACGCTAAGGTAGTACGACGATGTCATTTGGCTGCATGGTGTTCAGGTGTTTTTTTTCCTGAGAAGTTAGTTTCTCATTAGTTATTGGACGTTAAAAACCGTGCTATAAGTTTCGTTTTACGATAGTTGACAGCTGCTGTTCGTGAGTAGTTTTTATCGGGGATATAAGAAACTTCGGGAAAGAGCCAAAAGGAGACTAAACGTTCTGAAGAAGAAGAAATAAATATTTTTATTTCTCTTTTTTACTCTGCTCCACCGGAAATTCTCTACTGCGCAGACTCTGGCTGCACAATGGCGGCTAGAGAAACGGGGTTTTTTGGCTTCAAAATCGTAGAACGGTGACAGGCCGAAGCACGCTGTCCATTCTATATACAGTCAATGGTGCCACCTAGAAAACATCTCAGTGGCATCTCCTTGTCATGACAGTAGCGTTGGACGCCATCAGGACCATCAAAGTTCCATTTCTTCTCCTCAGAGAATCAATCTTTAGTGGACGGTATCAGATGGTTATTGGTTGTGCAGTCGGCCTTTGCTTCGGTCAAGGATTGAACAGCCAATGAGATCCCTTTTTGGGTCTACTACTTGATTTTTTGTTCAATACTCAGGATCTTTGAAGAAATTCAAAATGTCTGTCTTACTGCTTTCGACCTCAGCAGTAATGGCGTTGCGTTGAGAGAGGTTTTGATTCTGCAGCTCAACAATCATACCACGTTCAAAGAGAGAACGTTTTTTAGTCTTTACATTCAGGAGGTCATGATAATGAGAATACCTGTCAGAAAATGACCTTGAATCCACATTTTTATGCAGATTTTGTCTTTTAAAGGCCGTGCTCTTAAACTATTGATCAGCTGATGAACAGAGTATTAACTTTTAATGCTGTTTTCAGTAATTTTCTTTTTTGTCTTGCTCCCATTCCTTCTTCTTGCTTTGTAGTTAATGTGCGAGCTTGGAAACAGTGTCATCAACCACATCTATGAAGGCTCATACCAAGAACAAGGTCTGAAGAAACCACTACCGTCCAGTTCCAGGTATAAACTCACTAATAAACATGAGCCTGAGCATAGTTTTAGTGTTTGATTCTGCAGGTCTGTAAATGTGGTTTCTTCTCTCACAGGCAGGAGAAAGAGGCTTGGATAAAGGCGAAGTACGTCGAAAAGAAGTTCCTGAAGAAACTCGGCTCTACGGAGATCCTCATCAACGGGGAGAGGAAGTCAGAGCGGAGGTGGAGCGTGAAGAAATGTCGGAGACACAACAGCGCCACGACTGTTCCTAAGACACGACGGAGATACCGACAGGAGGCTGGAAGCACGTCCCCGTCCACGCTCTCTGCAGGTACTCACACAAAGGCCCCCAATTATCAATCTTATACGAAAATTGGTGCAGATTGGGATGTAAAAATGAAATAAATATTCAAGGTTGAGCCCGTTTAACCCACAGAATTTATGACATGGAGGGCTGCATTATTGGAAAAAATAGACCTCTCTTTGCTGGATATCAACACCATAGCAACAGGGAGAGAAAGAAATAGAGCTGTGCTGTTTGGCAGCTGAAAAATTAGTGTTAACAGAGCCAGGAAAACTACATCAGCAAAGGAATCACTGCAGCCGTCAGCAGCGTGGATGTGACAAACAAAACTACAGCAGAGTTAAACATTTAATTGAAACATCCGTCAATTATAGTTTCGTGAACTAATCCATGGTTTCTTACAATTAGAAGACCTGGTGTTATTAATTATGTCTGTCTTAAAAAATGACGATACCTCGTAGAAACGTTTCTCTCATCCTTACACTAAGGTAGTATAACGATGTCATCTGGCTGCATGGTGTTCAGGTGTTTTTTTTCTATGAAGTTAGTTTCTCATTAGTTATTGGACGTTAAAAACCGCGATGTAAGTTTCGTTTTACGATAGTTGACAGCTGCCGTTTGTGAGTAGTTTTTATCGGGGATATAAGAAACTTCGGGAAAGAGAGCCAAAAGGAGACTAAACCTTCTGAAGAAGAAGAAAGAAATATTTTTATTTCTCTTTTTTACTTTGCTCCACCGGAAATTCTCTACTGCGCAGACTCTGGCTGCACAATGGCGGCTAGAGAAACGGGGTTTTTTGGCTTCAAAATCGTAGACCGGTGACAGGCGGAGCCACGCTGTCCATTCTATATACAGTCAATGGTTCAGGCAGGCTCGGATGTGTTGTGTTAAGGTGTTCCAGAGAGGATGGGCAGCGACAGAGAAGGCTGAGTCATCCCAGGATAATGAAATGTTTTCCAAATGCAGGACTTCCAACAAGCTACGAACTGATTTTTATCAACAGTCAAATCCAGTTAAACTATCCAGATATTAATCTGTGAACCTCTGTCTGTCTGAAAATTCACTGCACTCATACGAACTTATCTTTCCTGGTCACAGACAGAGTTTTCTCACTGTTCTATACAGACACAGACCTGGCGTGGGATTTCAGCCCACGATCAGATGCTAAATACCGATCTGTGGATATATTTTTACACTGATTTGAGAAACGAGGGCCACCGTCACCCCGTTTAGACTTTGAGATGTAGGTCAGTCAGTTCTGTTGGAGGCTGCCCCCAAACTTTTAGCCTCTTCAGCCCCGGTTTGAAGTTTGAATAATGCATCCACAGCCCTGAGCAGTTTTCCATTTTTAAGAAACCCAAAGGGGGAAAGAGAGTGCAAAGATGAAGCCAGGAACAACAGACTGTTCTCTTTTCTCAGTGAGCTCAACTTTAGGGCCAAAATAATCTGTAGTTATCTGGATGTTCTGCAGCAACAGATTGGATCATTTTTCTGTTATTAGCTTGGTGTAAATTCTCTTCATTTTTCTGTTTTCTCACCAAAGAGTTGAGGTTCTCTGTTGTTGATTCCACTTTTCTTTTCCTCGCAGCAGCTGCTAAGTTCAGACGTGACTCCCTCTTCTGTCCCGATGAGCTGGACTCGCTCTTCTCCTACTTCGACACTGGATCGGGGCCTCGAAGTAAGAGACTCACGGCTTTATCTGCTCCCAGAAAAGTTTAAAGGTCCCAGCTGAAGGTTGAACAATTTATCATTTTCTGAGCAAAATCGCAATTTCAATCATCGTGATCATGTGATCGTCAAAGCTGCGACTTTTTTGCTCCTGACTGAACCAGGATCTGTCGTCACTTGTTTTAGAACTTCAGAACTTCAACTTTTTTCTTGAAATTCTGATTTTTTTCCCCCAGAATTTGGACTTTTTGTCTAAATATTTTGACATTTTAACCCAAAATGTTGACTTTTTTCTCAAATTTTGTCTGAATACACTCAGAATTTCTAGTTTTTTCTCTAAATCTTGATTTTTTTTATCTCAAAATTCCAACTTTTTATCTCAAAGTTTCAACTTTTCATTTCAGAGTTTCGACTTTTTATCTCAGAATTTCAACTTTTCATCTCAGAATTTTGAATCATCTCAAAATTTCGTCTTAATATCTCAGAATTTTAACTTAAATCTCAGAATTTTTATTTTTTTTTATCTCAGAATTTTAACTTTTTATCTCAAAATTACAACATTTTATCTCAGAATCTCAACATTTTGACTTTTATCTCAGAATTAAGACTGTGTTAACTCAGAATTTAGCCTTTTGATCTCAAATTTTTGACTGTAAAGACTGTATGACTTTTTTTGTAATTCTCTCAAATTTGATTTTGTACAAACTCAAATAAGACATAATGACTTGCTTAGATTTCCGTTTTTGCAGTGTAGTTGAGGCTCTGGGTCGGTGCGGCGGTAACTAACGTGTCCTTGTTCTGGCGTCTCCCGGTCCGGCAGGTCTGAGCAGTGACAGCGGGTTGGGCGGCAGCACAGACGGCAGCACAGACATCCTGGTGTTCGGCTCGGTGGTGGACAGCGTCACTGAGGGTGAGTTTAGCTCCAGGAGCCTGTGACGCTTTGATTCATTCCCTGTATCTGTCGTTTCTCCTCACGTCCTCCTCGTCCTCCTCGTCCTCAGAGTGCGAGGTGTCCGAGGACTCGAGCGGCGAAGCGGAGCTGGAGGCAGAACCGGAGACGTCGGACCCAGAGGACGTCAGAGACCTTCACCCTGGCGTGCTGCTCTACAAAGCCTCCAAAGCCCGAAACCTCCCCGTCATGGCTGAAGCGCTCGCTCACGGCGCCGATGTCAATTCAGTGAACGATGAGGACGAAGGGAAATCGCCGCTCATACAGGCCGTGATCGGGGTGAGTCTGTGGGACGGACTTCTTCTTCCACATTTGAGCATCTCAGGAAACGCTTCAGTCTTTTAAAAGTGTTTAAGGGGCCATCAGCCTCTTGTTTACACAAAAACTACGTTTCAGCCGACCTAAAACGCTAACTTTTGAAAACGCTGCCCAGAGTGAAATTTTTCTAAAACGCCGTTTCCATGATCTGGTATCTGGAAATCGATTATCTCATTATTTTAATTTCACATCCCATGGACTCAACTTTATTTTAATCTTGATTTTGACTTTTTAAGTCATAAATTATACTTTATATCTGTAAATTTCAAAGTTTTACCTCATTATTTCAAGTTCAATGTTCTTGTCATGATTTTGACTTTGCAACATTTACTTGATGCTTTTTATCTCTGATTTCTGATCTGATCTCTTATCAAATTTTGACATTTTAACTCATGATTTCATCTTTTCTCTCACAATTTCAACCTTTCACCTTATAATATAGATTTTTTTGGATCTTGATTTTACCTTTTTATTATACCCAAGACTTTTTCATCCTTGGAATTCGCTTTACTCTTAGTTTTTACTTTTTTTATCTTAGATTTTGACATTTTGTCTCCTATGTTAACTTCTATCTCATGAATTTTAACTCTTACCTAAATTACCTTACCTTATCTCTGAATTCTGATCTAATCTCTTTTTTTTAATTTTGACATTTTAACTCATAATTTCCTCTTTTCTCTCATGTTTTCCATAGTTTACCTCAAAGTATTGATTTTTTTTAACCTTTATTTTGACTTTTTAATCATGCCATTTCACTCAATTCTTGGTTTTGACCAGAATTTTTACCTTTTGTCTCCTATTTTAACTTCTTTCATGAATTTTAACTTTTACCTAAAGAAATCAAGTTTTCTGTATCGTAATATTGACTTTTCAACTCAAACTGTTTACTTTTTATTTTTCAATTTCAACTTGTTACTCAGAATTTTGACATTTAACCTCACAATTTAAACTTTTCTCTCATGATTTCAACCTATTACCTTAAAATATCAGAACATTTCTCAAGACTTTTTAACCACTTATTTCAACTTATTGTTTAATAATTCTGAAGGGTTTATCTCATACTGTTGTTGAACCAAGTCAGAATCTGACTTTTATCTTAATTTTGTACTGCTCAACTCTCAATTTTTAACTTCTTTTCTCATCATTTAGACATTTTACCTCCTAATTCCAACATATGTATTAGTAATTTCAACTTTTTATCTGGTAATCTCAACTTTTAATCATAATTTCGACTCTTTCTTACATTATTTTCCCTTTTTAGCTCATTATTTTGATTAAGAAACTTATCATTTTGACTTTTTTTGTTAGGTTTAACAAACACTATACTGTCATACCAGCATTACTGAAAATAACAGGCCAAAAAGTCTCAGCAGAGTTATTTGGGTCAATGACGTGACGTCCCTTTTTTTGTGTCCGAGTGCAATATTTCCTTCCATCATGAATTGACTATTTCATCACATGTATTTCTTTATTCTATGAAACCTATGTTATTTGTACACATCTTTAAACTATTAAAATTTAACATGTTTTTTTGTGTTTTGGTTCCTCAAACCCCCAAAATGTCAGGTGGTGCAACCGTTCTGACAAGTATCCACAGTAATTAAACTCTAAAAATTGAATATCAGTTATTGTAAATGGAAATTAAAAATACAGTGGCATTATTTTATGCTTGAACCTTTTTAAATAAAACATTCTTTGCAAATAAAAAGAATTTTAAAGCTGTTGAGAAATTTAAAAAACTTTTGTCCCGTAATTTTCACCTTGTCAAATGTCAGGGTGGTGCAACCGTAACATTAGACTTTTATTTTAAAGTGAAGAGAATAAAACAGGAAACAGGAAACTGCATCAGCCAGAGGAGCCCAAATGACATTTGTGACCAAGTGGAAAAGTTTGTAGATTTCTCTGAAATACCGATAAAAAAGGTTTTTTCACTTCATTGGTGACTGGAACAATTTCCATGTCAGGTGGTACAACCAATGTGATAATGTGAAATGTTATTTTAACATAAATTATTTATCTTATTCACAAATAAAACAAATGAAACACACAAAATGAAAATGTATGAGTCACTACAGAAATTGAGAGATACTTGCCAATAATTTCACACAGAAAAAATAACAGGAACATATAAATATATTTTCATATATTTGGTTGCGCCACCTGACATTTTTGGGTGCTCAAATTAAAAATACTAAAAAATAATGAACCTAAAAACTTTGAAATGTTGGTCAACTACTGAAATCTGTTAGAAAACATTATTCTTCTCTCAGAAATATGTTTTTTATCCATTTTCAAAGAACTTTTAAAAATACGTTTTTAGACCCTCTTTTTGTCATTGACCCATTTGTGATATTTTTGGGAGTCAAATTTGAAATTTGTTGCACATAATCTGTGCAATAATCATAATCTAAACATATATCCGTGTCCTATATGAGTTGAATGAGTTGAATCAGTCTTAAGTTGGATGATAAATCCAGTCAGAAGAACAAAGTTAGTTTCTCGTTAAAAAAATGTTTGAATCATAGAGCAGAGTGATGATTCTAAAACTCAAATTGTGTCAATTGAGTCACTGAGATTCACTCAAAAAAGGATCTGAATCAGATTAAATCATCATGAATTTACCGTCTGCACTCAGACTAGTTTATCAGGAGGCTTTTTATGTGTGAAACCTCTTTTTCTAAGTCTTTGTATTTTTGATAATAAGTGTCAGCGTTTTCTCTGTGCAGCTAACCGTCGGCGTCTCTGTGGTTTTTTTCAGGGTTCCCTCATCGCCTGCGAGTTCCTGCTGCAAAACGCCGCTGACGTCAACCAAAGAGACGCCAGAGGGAGGGGCCCGCTGCACCACGCCACATATCTGGGACACACGGGGTGAGTCATGAGTCAGAGCGCGGCCGGCGCTGAGCTCTGAATCTGTGACACGTGTGAGTTTGGCTCATGGAGTTTCAGAGTCAGAGAAACGTGATGACGCAGACTCAGATGAATATTTGAACGGTGACATTGTCGGGTCAGAGTTTTCCCTCCGGTTTTAACGCTGATGAATAATAAACAGGTGTTTTATTCTTGACTCACATGCAGATGTTTCTGTTTGGATTCAGGCAGGTGTGTTTGTTCCTGAAGAGAGGAGCCACGCAGAACGACGAGGACGAGGACGGACAAGATCCTTTGAGTATCGCTGTTCAACAAGCCAACGCAGACATCGTCACTCTGTACGTTCGCTTTTTATCATCACAAGGTTTTATACTCATAAAGTGATTCACTTTTATTTTTTCTTCATGGCCCTTTCACTTATTCAGCGCTCTTGTTTTCTGTTTGAAGTGAAAATTTTCCGACACATTGACATAAATAATGAATAGTAGCCTGTTTCCTTCTGTTAATAGTAAAGAATGAAAAACTGGCTTTGTTGAATTTTTTTCTGCCCATATTAACTCCAACTTTCAAGATAAAAGTCCAAATGTCGAGTTTGAAAGTCCAGATTCAAAGTCTATGACATTTGCTGACTCATTATTTAAAAATTTCTACTTCATATCTCATATTTTCTACTGTATATCTCAAAAATTTTGACTTTAATTCTCAAAATTTTGACCTTTTATCTCAAAATTTTGACTGAATAAACTCAGAACTTCAACTTTTTTCTTGAAATTCTGATTTTTTTCCCCCAGAATTTGGACTTTTTATCTCAATATTTTGACATTTTAACCCAAAATGTTGACTTTTTTTGTCAAATTTTGTCTGAATACACTTAGAATTTAAACTTTTTTTATCTCAAAGTTTCAACTTTTCCTCTCAGAATTTTGACTCATCTCAAAATTTCATCTTAATATCTCAGAAATTTAACTTACATCTCAGAATTTTGATTTTTTTATCTCAGAATTTTAACTTTTTATCTCAAAATAACAGCATTCATCTCAGAATTTTGACTTATAAATCTCAACATTTTGACTTTTATCTCAGAATTTAGTCTTTTGATCTCAAATTTTTCATGTTTCTCTCAAAATTTCAACTATTCATCTCAAAATTTTGACTGAATAAACTCAGAACTTCAACTTTTTTCTTGAAATTCTGATTTTTTCCCACAGAATCCTGACTTTTTATCTCAATATTTTGACATTTTAACCAAAAATGTTGACTTTTTTTCTCAAATTTTGTCCGAATACACTCAAAATTTCTATTTTTTCTCAAAATTTTGAATTTTTTTTTTATCTCAAATTTTTTACTTTTTATCTCAAAGTTTCAACTTTTCATTTCAGAGTTTTGACTTTTTATCTCTGAATTTCAACTTTTCATCTCAGACTTTTGACTCATCTCAAAATTTCGTCTTAATATCTCAGAATTTTGATTTTTTTATCTCCGATTTTTAACTTTTTATCTCAAAATTACATTTCATCTCAAAATTTTGACTGAATAAACTCAGAACTTCAAACTTTTTTCTTGAAATTCTGATTTTTTTCCCCCGGAATTTGGACTTTTAATCTCAATATTTTGACATTTAAACCCAAAATGTTGACTTTTTTGTCAAATTTTGTCTGAATACACTCAGAATTTCTTCTTTTTTCTCTAAATTTTGATTTTTTTTATCTCAGAATTTCAACTTTTCATCTCAGAATTTTGAGTCATCTCAAAATTTCGTCTAAATATCTCAGAATTTTGATTTTTTTTCATCTTGGAACTTCAACTATTTTCTTGAAATTCTGATTTTTTTCCCCCAGAATTTGGACCTTTTATCCCAATATTTTGACATTTAAACCCAAATGTTGACTTTTTTTCTCAATTTTTGTCTGAATACACTCAGAATTTCTACTTTTTTCTCTAAAATTTGATTTTTTAATCTCTAAATTTCATCTTTTTATCTCAAAGTTTCAACTTTTCATGTCAGAATTTTGACTCAACTCAAAATTCCGTCTTAATATCTCAGAATTTTAACTTATATCTCAGAATTTTTATTTTTTTTAATCTCAGAATTTCAACTTATCATCTCAGAATTTTAACTCATATCTCAGAATTTTTATTTTTTATCTCAGAATTTTGACATTTTATCTCAAAATAACAGCATTCATCTCAGAATTTTGACTTATAAATCTCAACATTTTGACTTTTATCTCAGAATTTAGTCTTTTGATCTCAAATTTTTCATGTTTCTCTCAAAATTTCAACTATTCATCTCAAAGTTTTGACTGTAAAGACTGTATGACTTTTTTTGAAATTCTCTCAAATTTGATTTTGTACAAACTCAAAATGTAGATGTTTTTCCGTATGGGCAAAATAAATTCTCACCAAAGCAAGTCTTTCATAATTTTTTAACTAGCAGAAATGGGCTTCCATACAGTTATGAAGTCACTCTTTTTTTTATGTTTAATTGTTTGTATTCAGAGAAACATTGGAACATGTTTTTCCGCTGTGACAAACATTTTTCAGGAAATAAAGAGATACATAAAAACAACACTTTTAACATCTTCCTCCGTGTTTTCTTCAGGCTCCGTTTGGCGAGGATGAACGAGGAGATGCGAGAGTCGGAGGGTCCGTTCGGACAACCAGGTCAATACCCGAG